>PVJS01026540.1:0-26918 GCA_004027185.1 Glis glis
GCTCCCCGGCTCGCCCCGCGAGGCCCTGCTGCCGCCGGACCCCGCCGAGTTGGAACGCGGCGGATCGGGCGCCTCGGCCCCGGAGCTTCTCACGCCCGAGCGGGATCTCACGCAGCTCCTCGCGAGCCAGCGTCTCCGGCTCCCCGCGGGGAGCTGCTCCCCGGGGCTGCGGGGACCACGCCGACACAGACACAGGACGCGCGGCACGCGGGGTCCACCCCGAGCGGACCGCCAGCTCAACGTTCTGGCGCCTGGATGCCGTTTTGAAACAAGGAAGTTTTGGAGAACTCCAATTAACTTGTAGAAAAAAAAGTCGGTGTGCAACCGCCCGGCTAGCTCAGTCGGTAGAGCATGAGACTCTTAATCTCAGGGTCGTGGGTTCGAGCCCCACGTTGGGCGAGAGTTTTGTTGGTTTCACTAACCAGACTACCACGGACTGTAATTAACATCCTCCAGGGGGGCTATTGGCCGCATTCAATATCCCCCTCCAGACCAGAATTTGTTGCTGGTCCAGGGAGGAGCACTCTCAGGATTTGTTGCTGACTCAAAAGATCTTCCACCAAACAGCCTGCCACTCCTCCTTAGTGAGCTACTTTTTCTAGATATTTGTAAGGTAAATTTTACCTAAATCATGTAATATATTGCCACGAAATCCCGAGTCACTCGTCCTCAACTAGCTAGTTTTTCTAGAAATTTGTAAGGTAAGATTTATTATGTAATATATACATATATGAAATTTATATAAAAGTTCCAGGTACAGTACACAGGGCGTTCAGGACCCTGTCTGTAGTACTCGCCCTGAGAGGGGCTCTGCTTCTAGGGACAGCAGACGGTGGCTGAGTGAGGTCAGGTCAACAGGTATCACCAGTTTATTGCAGGCCTCTCATCAATTACTTAGGGGGTTGAGCCTCAGCTCTAGAATGTCATATTCAGAGACTCTGGGACATTTTATGGCCACCATAAAATAATCTTTCAGCCACAGGGCTGATATTGCTAAAAAACATTAAACAATTTAATTCTGCATGTTGCAGGATGACAATGGAATTTTTTTTTTTTTTTTTGCGGTACCAGGGATTGAACCCAGGGGCGTTCTACCTCTGCGCTACACCCCCGGCCCTATTTTTTATACTTTATTTTGAAACCGGGTCTCACGAAGTTGCAGAGGGCCTCACTAAGTAGAGAGAGAGACAGGGAGAGAGAGAGAGAGAGAGAGAGCTGAGGCTGGCCATGAACCCGGATCCTCCGGTCTCCTCCTCCCAAAGTACTGGGATTACAAGCGTTCACCACCACGCCCGGCAACAATGGAAATTGAATTTGCAGCTTCAAGACATTTTTCGTGTGAAAGATACAGCATTGTTTAAGAAGGAGTGGGGCAGCTGGGTGGAATGGAGCACGCTTGTAATCCCAGTACTTGGGAGGCTGAGACCGGAGGATCCGGGTTCGCAGCCAGCCTCAGCTACTTAGTGAGGCCCTCCACAACTTAGTGAGACTCTGTTTCAAAATAAAGAATAAAAAATAGGGCTGGGGATGTAGGTCGGAGGTAGAATGCCCCTGGGTTCAATCCCCAGTACCATAAATAAATAAATAAATTAAATAAAAATGGGCTGGGGGTGTACCTTGGAGGTAGAATGCTCTGGGTTCAAACTTCAGTACCAAAAAAGAAAAAAAAAAAAAAAGCCAGGCACAGTGGGTGCTCAAGTGTAATCCTAGTACCTGGGAGGCTGAGACAAGAGAATTGCAGGTTTGAGACCAGCCTCTTAGCAGAACCCTGATTCCGACTAAAAAACAAAAATAAAATAGGGCTGGGATTACAAGTGTGTGCCACCACGCTTGGCTCCAGCTGCTTTTATCTGTATATATGACAAGGTTTCAGCAGCGGTGCCCTGGAGAATATGGCATGAGAAGCTTCCAGTTTTACACTACACCATGACTTTTAATTTAGAAATATTTACCTTAAGGATGAATTCATGTATTGCATGGGTTTAAAAAAAGAGAAGGAAGGAAGGAAGGAAGGAAGGAAGGAAGGAAGGAAGGAAGGAAGGAAAACTTTATTACAGACTATTTCAAACATGTACTAAGCTGGGCGTGGCGGCTCATGCTATAATCCCCAGTATTTGGGAGGATGAGACAGGAGGATTGCTGGTTCAAGGACAGCCTCAGCAACTTAGCAAGACCCTGTTTCAAACTAAAAAAATAAAATTGGGCTGGGGTAGAATGCCCCTGGGTTCAATTTCTAGTATCAAAACAAACAAACAAAAACCCATGCACCAAAACAGAGAAAATAGTATAAGGTACCCTGGTGTCCCCTAGTTTACACCATGGGTGAGTTTTGTTTGTTTGTTTGTTTGTTTGTTTTGTAGTACTGGGGATTGAACCTAGGGGCATTCTACCTCTGGTCTATGCCCCCAGCCCTATTTTTTATTCTTTGTTTTGAAACGGTCTAGCTGAATTGCAGAGGGCCTCACTAAGTAGCTGAGACTGGCTGCGAACCTGGATTCTCTAGTCTCAGCCTCCCAAGTACTGGGATTACAAGCCTGGGCCACCACGCCTGGCTTGTTTTAGTTTAGGTTTTTTTTTTTTTATATATATATATACTGGGGACTAAACCCAGGGGCATTCCATCTTCAAGCTACATCCCCAGCCCTATTTTATTTTTTAGTTTGAAACAGGGTCTCGCTAAGTTGCTGAAGGTCTCACAAAATTGCTGAGGCTGGCCTCAAACCTGATATCCTTCTATCTCAGCCTCCCATGTACTGAGATTACAGGCCTATACCACCACTGGAGATTGAACCCAGGGGCATTCTACCTCTGAGCTATACCCCCAGTCCTATTTTATTTTATTTTATATTATATTAATTTATTTATTTATTGTGGTACTGGGGATTGAACTCAGGGGAATTCTACCCCGGTTTTATTTTTTTTTAATTTTGAAACAGGGTCTCGCTAAATTGCTGAGGCTGGTCTCGAACCTGCTATCCTCCTGTCTCAGCTTCCCAAGTACTGGGAATACAAGCATGCAATACCACGCCCGGCTTTTACTTTTTATTTTGAAACAGGATCTCAGTAAGTGGCTGAGGGCCTCCCTAAATTGCTGAAGTTGGCCTTGAACCTGCAATTCTTCCTCCAGTCTCAGCCTCCCAAGTACTGAGATTACAGGCCTATGCCACTGCATCAGGCTGTTTTTCTCTATCTCCCTCCAGCCCACCAATTTTTTTGTGTGTGTATGGTACTGGGGATTGAATCTAGGGGCATTCTACCTCTGAGATATACCCCCAGCCTTATTTTATTTTGAAACAGGGTCTCACTAAGTTGCTAAGGGCCTCACTAAATTGCTGAGGCTGGCCGCGAACCTGAAATCATCCTGTCTCAGGCTACCAGGTACTGGGATTTTTGCCTAGATCGGATTTTTTTTTTTTTTTTTTTTTTTTTTTGCAGTACTGGGGAACCCAGGGGCATTCTACCACCGAGTTACATCCCCAGCTCTGTTTTATTTTTTATTTTGGAACAGAGTCTCACTAAGTTGCTGAGGCTGGCTGTGAACCTGCGATTCTCTTGTCTCAGCCTCCTAAATACTGGGATTATAGGCATTACAGGTGGGTGGCACCACGCCCAGCTCCACCCATCAATTTAAAGCAAACCAGTTGTCCTATAACTTAATCTCTAAATAATTGTGTTTATGAAAGACAGGGCTTTTAATTTTTTTATGGTACTGGGTGTTGAACCCAGAGGCATTCTACCTCTGAGCCACATACCCAGCCCTATTTTATTTTTATTTTGAAACAGGGTCTCGCTAGGTTGATGAAAATCTCACTACTTGCTGAGGCTGGCCTCAAACCTGCAATCCTCCTGTCTCAGCCTCCCAAGTACTAGGATTACAGGCATGTGCCACCACGCCTGGCTAAAATATTTTTTAAAAACAAACTATTATTGTGTGTGCATGTGTGTTTCTTAATGTCAAGTAGAATGGATAGTTTTGTTTTGTTTTGTTGGTACTGGGGGATTGAACCCAAGGACATTCTATCTCTAAGTTATAATCCAGCCCTTTTATTTTTTCATTTTTTGAAACAGGGTCTCACTGAATTACTTAGGGTCTCACTAAATTGCTGAGGCTGTCCTCAAACCTCTGTTCCTCCTGTCCCAGACTCCCAAGTCGCAGAGATTGCAGGCATGCACCACTACGCTGGGTTTAGAATGGGTGGTTCTTGAAATTGTGTAAAGTATACGAGCACTCTTCTCTCTTTGAAAGCTGAAAACATGCAATCTTTATCTAAAAATAAGTCATATATTGGCTTCTACCTAAACATGCACTCCTTAATAATACACTGCCTCCTAACTAAGTCTGGGTCCAAAACCCACCCTGAATTTCCCTAATTTACTTTGCTAGGCTGTTGGGGACTACCATACGTAAAGGACGTTATCTGCTTCCATTTCTCTTCACAGCAGCCTAAAATGCTTCCTTTCCTTACCCCGGGTGGGACTCGAACCCACAATCCCTGGCTTAGGAGGCCAATGCCTTATCCATTAGGCCACCGGGGCTGATGAATAAGACCTTGTGCCTGTCTCCGACCAGTCTCTTCACTCACTTTTGCGTCGTTCCGCAGGTTCCGCACTGTCTCCCGGTCAAAGCAGGCGGATCCACGCTCCTGCTTAGATCTCGCACGCTCGCTTCGGGCATCCTTGGGACTCAGCCCGGCACCCGGAGATGGAGCTGAAAGACAGGAGACGCTGGGTTTTATCTAGGCTCATTGGTCTAGGAAGTATGTGTGCGTCTCGTTCGGGCTGCTAGGGATCCTGGGTTCAAATCCTGGACGGGCCCTTTAATATGGGGATAGCTGCTACAGAAAAATGTATTCAGATGCAGGATATGGGGGGGGCACAATATGAGCTCTGCTAGGCCAATTCACTACTCAGAAAGACAGTGCACCCTGTCCTCAGGACCTGATAGCCTCAGTCTGGGGGTTGTGGGTTCAAGCCCTGCTCACTGCCTTTGTGTGGCTGGTGTGTGTGTGTGTGTGTGTGTGTGTGTGTGTGTATTAACAACGACGTTAATATTTATATATATTTTATATATAAATTTATTATATATAATATTAATTATCTTAAATATTAATCATATAAAATATGTTATGTATATTATATATAACATATATATATATATAAATATTAACGTCGTTGTTATATTTATGAGCTCTTATTACGCCACTGAAACGCACTGACTCGGTCCAGCTCCCGGTTACCAGCCGAGTTCCCCGGCGCCGCCTGGAGGCCACAGGCCGCTCCACACCTCGATCATCCGGTGGCTTAGCCCGCGCCGGGAGAGCCGGGCTCAGCAGATAGAGAAAAACTTCCAGGCGAAACGTCAACTCGACCTTGGACGTACTCTCCACTCACCTTTGCTTGGTTCCCGCAGGATTCCATTTAAAATTTTAAATGTAAATCGGGCGTGGCGGCGCACGCTTGTAATCCCAGTACTTTGGGAGGCGGAGACCGGAGGATCCGGGTTCGCGCCCTGTCTGTCTTTCTGTCTGTCTGTCTCTCTCTCTCTCTCTACCTAGTGAGGCCCTCCGCAACTTCGTGAGACCCGGTTTCAAAATAAAGTATAAAAAATAGGGCCAGGGGTGTAGCGCGGAGGTAGAACGCCCCTGCGTTCAATCCCGGGTACCGCAAAAAAAAAATTTTTTTTAAATGTACATTTACACTAGCCATGTAAGGGTGCACTCTCATTGCAAGAAATCTAAATAATCTATTAGATTTTGTCTTGCTTTTTAAAAACTGTGAATATATATTATGTATATATATACAAATTTGCCATTTTACTCATTTTCAAGTGTACAATTCAGTGGCATGAATTACCCAATATTGTGCAACCACCCGTCACAATAGCCTATTGGATGTTAAAGTGCAACTTTGGGGCAATTTCCCACCGCACCCCAAGGAACGAAAGCCCTTGTCTGTCGGTTTTCATCGCCGGGATTCCAATCGGCGTCGGTGGCTTCAGCTCCGCAGTCGGCCCCTGCCCGGCCCTAGTTCTGCTCGGCGTGGGGCGGTATCTGAGGGGTCCCAGGGCCCTGCGGAGTCCTACGCCAGCTCAGTGCTCAGTCCAAAGGGAAGGAAAACCTTCAGTGGTATTAGTAAAAGTGTACCTAGCAGCGACCACGAAGGGACTCGAACCCCCAATCTTCTGATCCGGAATCAGACGCCTTATCCATTAGGCCACGCGGCCCCACAGATACTGGCTCTCCAGCTTTTCCCATAAAACGCGTCGAAGCGCCTGCGCAGTGCGCCTCAGTGCGCAAGCTCGAGGTGGAGAAGCCCCGCCCCTCGGGGTTCTCCCTGGATCGGCTCCGAACTGCACTGGGCTGGACAGGAGCGACCTGGCTGGCACCGCTACTTCGGCCTGTGGCTGCGAGTCGGGATGCGGCGAGCCGGCCCGCTCCCACCCGCCTGGCGGAGGTCCTTCCCGACCTCTTCCCCGGCTCCCCGGCCCCCGTGCTTGCTCCCGCGCTTCGCTGGTGAATCTGCCAATGGTTTCTGGGCCGGACTCTCACCGCCCGGAAGGCAGAGGCAGCGTCTCCTGCATGTGCGTGGCTCCGCGCCAGGCGGAGAGGGATGAGGTCCCCCGGCTGCCCCTTCTGCCCCCTTCCCCCTGGGCCGCTCCCAGGACATCCAGCCCAGCCCGGCCCACGTTGGTTCCTTAGTCCCAAGCGCAGGGCACCGGCGCCGGTCCAGTCTTTGGTTCCCAGGGGCACAATTGCACCGTTACCCCTAATGTACATCCATTATCTCGCTTATCTCACAGACCTCCCAGAGCCGACAGCGCCACAGTCACGGCGATTACTAACGTATTTATTGCACCCAGAGGAGTGGGGGAATGGGCGGAATGAGGAGGCAGCGCGTCAGGCCTGCAGGCAGAGCCGGCGTCGGAGCGAGCTGCGGATCTCCAGGCAGGCCTTGCGGGGCTCCTCGCAGTCCGGCCCCAGCACGTCCAGCTCACACACCCGCCTGTTGACCTGGGGGGCCACACTCAGCCTGTGCCCAGGACTCTAGGCCTGGTACCCACTGCAGTGCTCGCCTGCCGTTGTATAAGGCCTGACGCTTCAAGTGTGACCTGTGATCTTGGAGCCTCGCACTGCCCCAGAGGCCTAACCTGAACTCCCTGCTCTCACCAGAGGAGCCCCCACCCAGTGGGAAGGGCTCCCCACCCTCTAGTTCCCCTATCAGCCAGATCAGCTGCACTCACCTAGATAGATCCCAATATAAGGGCTTCACCTCCAGCGGCCTGCGTAACTGTTCACATAAACCAGCACCAGTCCTCCTGCACCTCACCCTCCTGGCTCTACAGAGCCTGCTTCCCAGGGCAGGCTGGTTCCCTCTGCTCCCAGTACCTGCCTCCTCCCCATCCCGCGGCATTCAGTGTCCTCCTCCCACAGAATTGTTTTTTCTTTTGGTGGTACTGGGGATTGAATTCAGGGGCGTTTTATCTCTGAGCTACACCCCCAACCCTATTTGTGTGTGTGTGGTACTGGGAATTGGGCTACACCCCCAGCCCAATTTTATTTATTTGAAAACAGGGTCTTGCTAGGTTGATGAGTCTCACTATTTGCTGAAGCTGTCCTTGAACCTTTGATCCCCTTGTCTCAGCCTCCCAAGTACTGGGATTACAGGCATGTGCCACCATGCCCAGTGCATTTTATTTTTTATTTTGAAACAGGGTCTCACTAAGTTGCTGAGGGCCTGGCTAAGTTGCTGAGGCTGGTCTCAAACCTGCAATCCTCCTATCTCAGCCTCCTAAATCCGCCACCACACCTGGTTTCCAGCAGACTTTAGTATATGTGAGTAATAGCCACTGTCTATCTCATCTGACCAGGGTCAGGGGTCATGTACTTCATCTCACTGTTGAGGGTGCAGTCGTTCCTTCACCAGTGGGGCTAATGGGAGGTGACCAGACCACCAAGGCTGGGGAGAAGGGCCAGTCCAGCCCGTCTCTCTCCCCGTCGCCCACCCCACACCCTCATACCTCTGTCAGCAGCTCCAGTAGGTCTCCCCGGGGGTTGGCTCTGAGGACCTCCACCAGGGTCTGGACAAAGTCTGAGCCCTTCTCATCCCGATAGGCCACACAGCCTAAGTCAGGGGCCAGAGAGTCAGACTCAGACCCCTGCCCTGTCCTCTGCCTCCCACCCCCAGGGGCCCACTGTGGGTGGCAGCAAGTAGAAAGGACCCGGAGATCAGACCAAAGAAAAGGGCAGCGGGCAGGGACTTCTGACATTTGGAACAAGTTGTTTCTCAATATTTGCAGAGGTAAATTCAATATCGAACAAACATTTACTGTGGACCTACTAGGTGCCAGGCACTGGGCAGGATCATGAGGCAAACAGATCTGCCATGCCCTCCTAGAACTTACAGCCTGGAGGTAACGATACACTTGAAGTGCTTGGCACAGTTGGTACTTAGCATGTGCTCACCAGCATTATTGATCCCAGGGACATTCTACCTCTGAGTTACACTCCCAGTCCATATATATATATAATTTTGCATATATATTTTATATATATATATATGTAATTTTGAAATAGGGTTTCGCTAAGTTGCTGAGGCTGGCCTCAAACCTGCAATCCTACTATAGATTGATCCCCAGGAACATTCTATCTCCGAGTCACACCCCCAGTCCATATATATATATATATATATATATATGAATATAATTTTGCATATATATTTTACATATATATATAATTTTGAAATAGGGTTTCACTAAGTTGCTGAGGCTGGCCTCAAACCTGCAATCCTCCTGTCTCAGCCTTTTTTTTTTTTTTGCAGTACCAGGGATTGAACCCAGGGGTGTTCTATCTCCGAGCTACCCCCAGAACTATTTTTTATACTTTATTTTGAAACCGGGTCTCACGAAGTTGCGGAGGGCCTCACTAAGTAGCTGAGGCTGGCTTCGAACCTGGATCCTCCCATCTCCGCCTCCCAAGTACTGGGATTACAAGCGTGTGCCACCACGCCTGGCTTCTGTCTCAGCCTTTTAAGTACTGAGATTACAGGCATGCGCCACCACATCCAGCCTTACCATCATTACTATTAATACGAATAATAAACTATGGAAGGAAGCCGGGCGCAGTGGCGCATGCTTGTAATCCCAGTACTTGGGAGGCTGAGACCGGAGGATCCGGGTTCGCAGCCAGCCTCAGCTACTTAGTGAGGCCCTCTGCAACTTAGTGAGACCCTGTTTCAAAATAAAGGATAAAAAATAGGGCTGGCGGTATAGCCCGGAGGTAGAATGCCCCTGGGTTCAATCCCTAGTACTGCAAACAAAACAAAACAAAACAAAAAAACTATGGAAGGAAGATGGTTTAACTGCAACTGGGCTGGGACTCTGCCCTGAGGCCACTCCAGATCTTAGGGCAGGAACCTGAGCCCAGTGTAACTTCGTGCTTCTTACCCTCAGTGGCTGCATAGACTGTCAGGACGTCTGCTTGGTCAGAGCTTCCTGGAGTGGGGCCCATGGAGGGGCTGCCTGCAAGAGGAGTCAACTCCAATCACCAGCATCCTGGGGCTCCCCAGCGGCTCCCCATCTCTGGCCTAAGGGCAGCACAGGGCGGTGGAAAGAGTGCAGGGCAGGAAAGACAAGTGGAAGCAAAAACTCAGCCCTGTCCTTACTAGCCATGTGACCTCAGGAAAGCTAGGTGACCTTGCTGACTCCAGGTCGCTGCGGCTCAGTTAGGGGGAGCAGCCCTCATTTCCCAAAGGCCTTTGCAGTTTAGGGAGGCTTTTCTTCCCTTTGTCTAAGAGGGGATGGAGGTGGCGGCAGGACCCCAACTGCGAGCCCTGGAAACACTCTCCAACAGTTCTCACCACCAGCCCTGCCAAGCTGAGACTCTGGAAGGAAGGCAGGACCCACCCTGGGTATCAGCATGGATCAGGAGGACATCTGCCTGTGTAGGGATGGCTGGGGGCGCCCGCAGCCAGCGCCGGTACCAGGGGAGAACTTTTGGTCCCATGCCAGCATCCCTGTTCCCTGGGGAAGGAGGGGAGGCAGATAGTTTGACTCAGTGGGTACCTGGAGATGCTTCCAGGGGTCCAGACCCCAGGTGAATAGTGGGGTCAAGGTGAGAACCCAGCTCCCAGAGCCCTGGGTCAGGCCCGCCCGGCAGGAAACATTCTGAGTGCTGAATGACCAGGCTGAGGGTTAAAGGTTCAAGTTTGTGAGCTTGATTCTAGGAGAAGTGGAGAAGTGCCAATTCCCAGGCTGCCTGGGGGAGGCCAAGGGATGCAGAGGAAAGCCGGCCACTCACCCCCACGGCAGGCCTGAAGCAGGAAGATCTTGGGGCAGCCCCGCAGTGCCCCGCAGTAGCTCAGCTCCCGCACCAGTGCCTCTGGCTGCACCTCTTGCCCGTCAGCTCCCAGCAGCTGTCCCTGTGGCCCCCCATGGGCCATCAGGGCCACAAGGGCACAGCTCACAGGGCCCTTGCTGGCATCCAGCCTCTCCCAGAACTGAGCCAGCTCCTCCTGGAACCCCTGGAGTGGGACAAGGTTGAGGCCTGGGCCAGGGACACCACCACCCCAGCCCCTGGCTGCCCTCCAAGGGGCTGAGAGCTCTTCCCCAGCCTCTGCCCACCCAACGTCTACTGGCTGCCAGCCTTGGGCTTAAGGAAGAAGCCCTTTCTTTTCTTTTTCAGAACTGGGGATTGAATCCAGGTACATTCTACCTCAGAGCTATATCCCCAGCCATTTTTATTTTTTATTTTGAAACGGAGTTTTTCTAAGTTGCTGAGAATATTGCCAAGTTGCTGAGGCTGGCTTTGAACCTGTGATCCTATTGTTTTAGCCTCCCAAATACCAGATAAGGAAGCCTTTTCTAATGCCTCGCTGCAAGGCCCTGCATAGGTTCACTGGAGGTGACCTGGAAGTCCAGCCTCCTGGAGCAGGTTCTCCTCCCGCCCCAGGGGGAAGAAGTTAAGAGGCATGGAGAGAGGACAGCAGGCTGATGTGTGTCCAGGAAAGAAATCCAAACTCTAGTTGGTAAAGCTTGGAGCTGGGGAGTAGAGACCCACTGAGCAGGGAGACCAGGCTTTCCGAGGCAAGGAAGTGAGTGTACGTGCGTGCAGCAGGGAAGACAGAGGCTAGACTTGTGGGTACACTTCCTGCCCACCATGTGGGAAAGGGCCAAGAGGGAGTCCCCGGGGTCCTGGGGGAGGAGGTACCTTCAGAAGTTCTGGGCTTCCCCTCACCTGAGCTGTAGGGTCCATCCTCAAGGTGGCCTCAAAGCCCAGGGCCTGGCACAGGTCCCCCAGGGCCTCCACGTCACACCGTGCCCCAGGCCGGTCTCGGGTCACAGCCAGGAGGAGGGCGGCCCTGACCCCTGACAGGTCATACTGAGCACTGGGACTGGGGTCTGGCTACAGAGGGGGTCAAGGTGCATTCAAAGTGGTGAGGAGACGCCCAGCTCCCCGCCTCCCCACCTGGGCCTCCCTCAGCCTCTGTCCCACCTGCAACTGCAGCCACATGATGGGACTCCCACCTCACCTCAGGCCTCAGGGCCTCCATGCCTCCCAGGCACAGTGCCCCCCGCAAGGAGCTGCGAAGGACTGGGCAGTAGGTGTCCCCAGCAGACTGCTCGGTCACCCTGTGGAAAAGCTGGGAGGGTGGGCCCCAGGACACTTCAGGGGGCTGCTCCATGGGGAGTCAAGCTGGGGGGAAGGGGCTGCAACCCAAGCAGGTGGCCAGGACCCTGGCTCCAGGGAAAGACTCAGCAGGCTCTTTGGGGTAACTGCCAGAAGGAAGAAGGAGGATGGGGAAGGGGCACGCACCTAAGCAAGACCTGGGCTCTGCTTCAGGCTCAAGGTCACTGGCTTCCTGGGCATGTATGACCTCAAGTGGACAGTGGCCATACCATCAGCCCCCCTCCCCCATCAACGTGCACAGAGGCAGGGACCTCCCTAGGGGGGCAGGCCTGTGGAGAAGGCACCCAGGGAGCACACGGAGGCACCAGGCCTGGGAGAGCGTGGAGCAGAGCTGGGCCCACACCCCTGGCCTTGGGATCCACCACCAGCTCCCAGGGAGGCGGCCCGCCCAGCCCCAGCTGCCAGGCGCCGCAGTCTCAGCACAGCAGTCACCGCACGCATGTCAAAACGGGCAGTTGGAAGTGCCAGTGCAGAAGGCAGCACAGGGAAGGGACTGCCGACGGCCTGGAAGGGACCACGTGAGGTTGGCCAGGACAACGGGGAGCCGGCCCATCCCACACAGGGAGCAGGCCCTCTGGGCAGAGGCCTGAAGTTGGGAGGCCCCGGAGCGTCTGGGGCTCCCATGTGGGGCTCACACCATGAGTGTAGAAGGGACACAGGGGCGGGGGAGATGCCATGTGAATGAATTGAACTGGGACTGGCTCAGGAGAGCACAGCAGAGCCAGAGGGACCATCAGCCCAGCCCCCCCCTCCTTCTGGGGCCCCCACCTCTGTCAGCAGCTGTAGCAGGGACCAGTGAGCCCAGCAGCTGTAGAGCTCCCTCAGGCAGTTAAGGAAGGCTGCAACCTGCAGGGCAGCTGGTGGAGAACAACACAGAGCCAGGGGTCAGCAGGAGGGCAGCTCCCCTGCTCCCCTGCCCTGGGGAACTAGGATCCCTGACCTGCCACTTACCCCCAGGGCCACTTGAGAGCAACAGGAAGACTTTAGGGCAGCCCCGCAGAGCCTCGCAGCAACTCAGCTCCTGGACCAGCGGCTGTGGGTGCCTCAGCTGACCTCTGGGGGCCACCAAGGCTACAAGGGCACAGCCCACAGGGCCCCCATGGGCATCCAGCTGCTCCCGGAACCAAACCAGCTCCTCCCTAAAGCACTAGGGGCAAGAGTCAAGGCCTGGCCTGAGTCCAGAGAGGCCCCGGCTGGCGTGGGCGCCGGGGAGTGGGGGTGAGAGCTGAGGGCTCACCTGGGCAGAGCTCTTCCTCTTCCTGCAATTTTCAAAGCCCAGGGCCTGGAGCACACGGTCCAGGGCAGCAACTGCAGCGGCGGACACCCCAGGGCTGCTGAGTGTCAGGGCCACCCTTGGGCCCTGCATGCTGTACTTCCCCTGGGGGGGCAAGGCCAGAGTTGGGCTGGGCTGGAGCTCAGCTGGGTGTCAGAAGCAGGCGGGTCAGGTGCATCCTCATACCACCCCACTACCTTTCTCCCCAGGCTGTCTTGAGCATCCGCCAACTGTGTGGCCACCTGAAGGGTCCCAGCCACCAGGAAGGCCATGAGGGCCCAGTGAGCTAGCTTTCTCTAAGCACCAGGCTCGTCTCCTGGCCTTGGCTCCCAGTACCCTGGGTCCTAACCGTTGCTCTCTCCACAAGCTTCCTCCTATCAGCTCTGTTTATGATCTGAGCTGGACTCTGCCCCCCTCCCCTGGAACCCTGGGCTCCGTTCCCCCAGCCTGACTCTGTTCTCTGGCTCCAGCAGGTGACGTCCTGGTCCTGACATTGATGTACCCCTCCCTACCTGAGCCAGGAACCTGAGCCCAATCCTATTCTTAGCTCTTGGCCCATGCTCCTATCTGATCTTGTTACACCTCAGTGTCTCCCTTGGGAGGGAGGCACCAGCACTAAAAATATCCTCATTCTAGAGTCAGGTGTGGTGCCGAATATTTGTAATCCCAGTACTTGGGAGACTGAGACAGGAGGATCACAGGTTCAAGGACAGCCTTAGCAAGCAGTGAGATTCTTATCAACCTAGTGAGACCCTGTTTCAAAAAAAAAAAAATAGCCAGGTGTGGTGGCGCACGCTTATAATCCCAGTACTTGGGAGGCGGAGACCGGAGGATCTGGGTTCCCAGCCAGCCTCAGCTACTTAGTGAGGCCCTCCACAACTTAGTGAGACCCTGTTTCAAAATAAAGAATAAAAAATAGGGCTGGGGGTGTAGCTCAGAGGTAGAAGCCCCTGGGTTCAACCCCCAGTACCGAAAAAAAAAATCCTCATACCACCCCACCACCCCTTACACTCCTTCCCACATGCACCCATCTACACATGCGCACACCCACACACCCACACACCCACATCCACACACAACAGCACCGAACCAGAGGCAGAACTCGGTGACTGGAATCAGCCTTGTCTGCGGTACTGTCCTGGTTGCCTCCTCTGGGACATGGGGACTGTTGTGGCCACAGGATGATGCCCTAAATCGGGGGCTGGCAGAGGAAGCGCCTCAGGGGCAGAGGCTGGCACATACAGACCAGTTAGTAGGGGATGGGAACAGCCTGTCTCCACCTGCCCTCACTTCTTCTCAGGCGGAGGCCCTGAGGCGCCACCAGGTGAGCAGGGAGAGTGAGGGTGTTAGGAGGAGTTGCACTCTGATGACCACGGGCTCTGTGCGGGCCACAGCCCAGGCCCAGACGGGGCAGGTCAGATGTCCAGGGATGTCTGGGAGCAAGGGCAGGCCTCATGTGGAACGGTCACCCCTCCCCCTAAGAGGCTCCAGCACAGAGCAGCTTCGAGTGCTGGGTCCCAAGGAGCAGCTGGCATGTCCCAGCACATGAGCGGGTCAGCCTCTTACTTATTTCATCCGTGGGGGCAGAAGAGGGTCTGGCGAAGACCCCACGTCCCGCCTGCCTCCCCACTCTCCTGCCAGGACAGGAAGATGGCCCAGACAAGGGCTGGCACAGGCTGACACTGAGGGATGAGAGTGCCACGAGCCACCAGTATGACCAGGCCAAGAGGTCCCCAGCCCTGCGGCAGCCACCTGAAGAACAGACAGGCTGGAGCTCAGTGTGCGAGGCCTGGGTTTAGTTCCCAGTACTGCCAAAGTAAAAAAAAAAACAAACCCAGACTGAAGGGAAGTTTCCACGTTTATTCAAACCCCTCTGAGGCCCGCTGGGCGAGCTCCTTTGGAGGCTCCTGGTCTGTCCCTGTTACTACAAATCTGCACAGACGCAGACAAACGAATGGAATGCAGTGCTTGAAGAGTTAGCAACAGTGCTGTGGAGTGCTAGTGCTAAGTACAACAAAGGCCATGCCTCTGGAAGACTGGAAGGCGGGGGCCTCTGCCCATTGGTCTCCAGGGCTGCCCCTCTGTTGCTGGAGCTATGGTCACCACCTCCAGCCTGGCGGGCAGGTGGCTCACACGGGGCAAGTCTGCTCAGAGCAAAGGCAGGCGCTTCCTAAGGCCAGACCAGGACAGAGTGGCCATGGTCTGGAAGTGCAAGGGGATGACGGCCAGAAAAGCCCCTGTGGTCTCCCCGGAGCCTGATCCTCACAGGTGTGGGCCCGCTGTCCCTCCTAAAGCCTGGCAGCCCCTGAGCGCGAGGCCAGTCCTCCACCCCCACTGCAAGGCACAGGTCGGGGCAGAGGACCTGGCCCAGGGACCCTGAGAAGGCAAGGAAGAAGGAGCCGCTGGCCACCCGAGGCCGAGGGGTCTTGGAAAGAAGTCCCAAGCCTTGCCCTAGTGCTCAACCACCTGCTGCCTCCCAGCCGGGAATGTGCAGGACTCCAGGCCACCAGGGGGAAAGAAACACGGAGCGGAAGGGATAAGTCGAGGTGGCAGGGCTTCCATTCCCTGGGAGTGCTGGGCAGGCAGTTCTGAGTTCGGTGTACGGTGTCCCTCCGGCAGGTCTGGCCAGGCGGTGGTGGAAGACGGTGGCGAATCCCCGACGGGGATGAGGTGTGAGCGCTGTTGCTGGGGAGGCCCAGGTTGCGCCTGCGTCGCCGGGACAGGGCTCACCCCACGGGCTGGGCCATCTTGGCGTGCAGGCTCTGGTGGGCGATGAGGTGCGCGCGCTGCTTGAAGCTCTTGTCGCACTCGCCGCAGCCGAAGGGCCGCTCGCCAGTGTGCACGCGCCGGTGGTCCAGCAGGTAGGAGCGCAGCGAGAAGCTCTTGCCGCAGTCGCTGCAGCCGAAGGGCTTCTCGCCCGTGTGGATGCGCTGGTGGTCCGCCAGGTAGGCGCTGCGGCTGAAGCTCTTGCCACACTCGGAGCAGGAGAAGGGCTTCTCGCCCGTGTGCACGCCCTGGTGGCGCACCAGGTCCGAGGAGCTGCGGAAGCTCTTGTCGCACTCCGGGCACTTGTGCGGCTTCTCGCCCGTGTGCGTTCGCTGGTGGCGCGCCAGGTCCGAGCCCCAGCGGAAGCGCTTCCCGCACTGCCCGCAGCTGTGCGGCTTCTCCGCCGCCAGGTCCCGCAGCTGGCGCCGGCGCGTGGGCGGCCGTCCCCGCCGGGCCCCCACCATACGGCCCAGGGCCGGCCCCGGCCGGTTCTCGCTCTCCCAGGCCTCAGTCTCCTCAGGGCTCCAGACCGGCACTGCCTCGCCGCCCGCCTGGCCCTGCAGCGCCGGCCCTGCCTCCTCCAGCTGGACCCTCTCGTTCTGGCTCTGGAGCCCCAAACCTGCAAGGCGGAGGGGCGGCTCTTCAGTCCCAATTGGTTCTGGGGCCGGAGCTGAGGCGAGGAAGAAAGGCAGCTCAGGGGGCAAGATAGCTTCCTGGCTCAGACAGGCGCAAACACACATGACAACACGCCAGCAGAGGCGCAGTTCTGAGCCAGCCTCATCCAGATCGTGCCCCTGCCCTGCTCTCCACAACAGAACCAACGGCCCACTCCCAGAGCCCACGAACAGAACCAGCCTAATTCCGTAATTATCCAAACTTGCACTGGTGGAAACTGAGGCGCCAAATGGGCGTGGTTATGTGGTCCCCTCACTCCACAGGCTCCTGCTCTCCAAACCCAGAGAGGGATCCCGCCAGGCCCACTGGGCAATGCAGCTTCAACGCCATAATCCTGAAGCATGCTGGCGAAGGACCTGGCTTGGAGAAGGACCCCAAGCCTGTAGCTTTGAACGGGAAGAGGGGACCTGGGTAGCAGCTGGGACTCTCACTGTGAGCCAAGGTGGCCTCACAACCAAGCCTGGCTGTCTCAGTTCTGTCCCTTCAGTGTCCACTGACCTCTCTGAGTCTCAGGTCTCTAACAAGGGGACAATACTTCTATGCACCAGGTTGTAAGAAAATGCCCCTACAAGCACTCACCACCCGGCAGGCACATCTCGGGCACCTGTCACATAAAGCACAGGCGGAGGCACAGAAAACTGAACATGAGCACAAGAAAGGACTCACATAGGGCTCTCAAAGAGATGGGAAAGCCCACTTTGGAGCCCGCTAAGGGAGGACGGGAGGGAAGACAGGACTGCAGAGGACGAGGACCCACTTACCCAGGGTGGCGTTCCGGGAGTTCTCCCGCTTTATGTCCCAGAAGAGATCCCTCTGAGCCGGGTCCAGGGAGCCCCATTCTTCCCGCGAGAAATAGAAGGGAATGTCTCCCAATGCCACAGGTCCCTGGAACGAGAGAAGACGGGCTCAGGCTGCCTTGCTCTGGTCTCCTAGGCAGCCACAGGTGGGGGCAGGATGGTTGGGATGAAAGAGGCCCACAGGAGGAAGCAAGGCCTGTTCTACAGACTTGACAGTGCGGAGGGCCTCTAGCAGGATGGCAACTCACATGGACCCCAGAGGCAAAGCAGGCATCCATCGTCTCTCTGGTACTTCCCTCTTTAAGAACTGCAGGAAGCTGGGCTGCAGGAAAAGAATGGTGCCTCAGAAAGGCCACTCAGGCCTGGGACGGAGACCTTATAGTCTCCCCTGCATACACGCACATGTGCACACACGACTGGGCTTCACAGAACAAGAACATCCTGCCCGCTACCCTCAGGGCAATTCTGGGGAAGGAGCCCGGCCCTGCTCAGCTGCTGTGCTGCCTGCAAGGACAGAGGCTTACCACTGCAGCTGTGCTGCTCCCGGGGTACAGGTGGCCGGCTCCGTGCCCCCGCCATCAGGGGAGGTCCCCTGGCCTGGGATCTCTGGACGGCAGCCTCAGGTTCCACCTCCTCTGAGGGCACATCCTGTGCAGGAACCACAACATGCTTGTCAGCACCGAGACCAGACCGGGGAGACAGAGTTTAATCCCTGGGAAGGAGACACAGGACACATCCCTCAGGAGGCTGGGGTGTTGGGATGGAGATCAATATGGAGCCCCTGTGTGCCCAGGAACACGCCCCAGTCAATCATGTGGCAAGAACTGCTCCATCAGTCAGAAGCACAGTCACTTAGCAAGGGGGTAGTGGGGGGCCCTCTGGCCAAGGGCAAAACTGTCCCCAGATGCTTCCAGGGTCAAGGACCCAACACACAAGACAGCAGGGTGCCACGGACAGCTCCACCCTCTCATGCCTCTCTGCTGTTATCATGCGTGTGACAGGGTCCCCAGGGCCAGGCCTACAGCAGAATACGAGTAAACATTGCACAGCCTGTGTGGAGCTAAAATCGCCTTTCTGGAACATGCCCACCTTGCCCAACAAAACTACCCAAACAGAAGCGTGTTTACTTTGGACCCATCTTTCAGAAAGGCAATGTGTTATGCTGTGCTTTCATGAACGTGCCCTTGGGCGCACTGGGCCCCTTGAGCCTCCTGGAGACTCATCTTCATGGAGATGGCCTCTTCTCTTCAGCTCATGTACCATCCAGGTGCCCCCGGACTGTGAGGGACCCCTCACCTGCAGCCAGGCTTTCACTGGCTGCTTCTGTAGGTCCTCCACCAAGGCAACAGCTTCCTCGCCACTCCCCGGGCGCTGTCCCCGCACCCGGGCTTGGATCTCCCCCGGCAGCACGGTCAGGAACTGCTCCAGCACCAGCAGCTCGAGGATCTGCTCCTTGGTGCGCAGCTCGGGCCGCAGCCAGCGGCAGCAGAGCTCCCAGAGCTGGCTGAAGGCCTCGTGCGGCCCACCCACGTCCCCATAGCAGAACTGACGAAAGCGCTGGCGGCAGGCCTCGACGTCCCTGCTGTCCTCCTGCTGGCCAGATTCCTGCTCCCAGGAGGAATCTTCCACCTTCACAATCAGAAGTCCTTCTCCCTCCCCAGGAGCCTGGTCCTGGTGCTCCTGGGGGGATGCCATTCCCCTGGCCTAAGGCTCAGGGCTGGTCAGTCTCAGCCTGGACTCTGGGGCTGACCTTTTCAGTCTCCCAGAGGCATCCCCTGTGGCGGCCAGGCTGGCATCTGGGCATGCACCCCTGGGGAAAGAGCAAAACAGCAGGGTTTGGAGAAAGACGGAATACATGAGCAACCAATCAGCCTAGAGGGATATCCAGGGACTCCAGTACCCATCCTTTTGTGGTCCTAAGGTCCTTCTGGTTTTAATTCAATGCCTTGTTCTGTGTGTGTGTGTGTGTGTGTTACTGGAGATTGAACCCACAGGTGCTTTACTACTGAACTACATCCCCACACATTTTTTGTGTGTGTGTGTGGTACTGGGGTTTGAACCTGGGGGTGTTCTACCACTGAACTCCCAGTACTATTTCTTTTATTTTGAAACAGGATCGAAGTTGTTCAGGCTGGCCTCAAACCTGTGATCCTCCTGTCTCAGCCTCCCAAGTACTGGGATTATAGGCATGCACCACAGTGCCCAGATCCTACCTTTCTTTTTTCTTTTCTTTTTGTATGTGGCACTGGGGATGGAACCCAGGGGCATTCTACCTCTGAGCTACACCCCCAGCCCTATTTTATTCTTTTATTTTGAAACAGGGTCTCACGAAGTAGCTGAGGCTGGTCACAAACCAGCGATCCTCCTGTCTCTACCTCCCAAGTACTGGGATTACAAGCATGTGCCACCACACCTGGGTCCCACCTCTTTTTTTATATATTTATTTTTGGTACTGGGGATTGAACCCAGGGGTATTCCACCTCCAAGCTACACTTCCAGCCCTTTTAAAATATTTTGTTTGGAAACAGGGTCTCACTAGGTTGCTGAGAGTCTCCTTATGTTGCTGAAGCTGTCCTTGAACCTGCAATCCTCCTGTCTCAGCCTCCCAAATACTGGAATTACAGGCATGTGACACCACACCCAGCTTTCTTTTTTTATTTTGTGACAGAGGCTGACTTCATTTTTTTTTTTTTGTAGTACTGGGAATTGAACCCAGGGACATTTTACCTCTGAGCTACATCTCCAGCCCTATTTTTTTTTTTTGAAACAGTCTTGGTAGGTTGATGAGAGTCTTAATACTGGCTGAGGTTGTCCTCAAACCTGCAATCCTCATATCTCAGCCTCCTAAGTACTAGGATTATAGGTGTGCGTAATCATGCCTGGCTTGGCCTCGAATTTTCAATCATCCCGCCTCAGCCTCCCAGGAAAATGGAATTACAGGCCTGTGCTACCGTGCCCGGCTATGCCTTGTTCTTTGTAACTGTCTCTCCTGCTAATATAGACCCAACCCATTATCCCCAAGTCTGAAATCCAAAACCTGGGTTTTTCATAACTCATTTGACCATAAATCCTAATCTCATTCATTTTGTAACACTACTAGGTCTACTGATATAAGCACATTTATGTCCATATTTATGGTAATTAATACAAATGTTCACTTTCTTATGGCAGAAATATTAACATATTTGTTCAGTCCGAAGATTCACTGAACTATACTTATGATATGCTTTTCTGTATGCATATTATACTTTAATTAAAATTTTATTTTATTGTGGTACTGGGGATTGAGACCAGGGGCATTCTACCTTAAGCTACACTCCCAGCCCTATTTTATTTTTTATTTTGAAACAGGGTCTCACTAGGTTGATGAGAGTCTCACTACTTGTTGAGGCTGTCCTCGAACCTGTGGTCCTCTTGTCTTAGCCTCCCAAGTACTGGGATTACAGGCATGTGCCACCATGCCTGGCTTAATTAAAATTTTAAATTATTGCTGGGCATAGTGGTACATGCCCATAACCCCTGTACTTGGGAGGGTTAAACAGAAGGGTTGCAGGTTTGAGGCCAGCCTCAGCGATTTAGCAAGACCCTCAACAACTGAGTGAGACCCTGCTTCAAAATAAAAATTTAAAGAGGGCCGGAGGTGTAGCTCAGAGGTAGAATGTCACTGGGTTCAATCCCTCGCACCAAAAGAAACCCAAAAATGTATACTTTCATGTGGTTACTCTTCACAATAGTTCTGATTAAGTGTATTTTGATTTTCTGTTTTGTTTCAGCAATAAACACAGTTAAAAGGGGGATCTAAACAATATAGAAATACTTAAGAGAAACTCCCTTCCTCAATGCAGTTGTAACTCCTCCTCACTTACAGTCTGGCATGTCAAGTCCCCGACCTTTTCCTGTGCTTTATTTTTTGGTGGTACTAGGGATTGAACCCAGGGGCATACTACCGCCGAGCTACACCCCCAGCCCTATTTTTAAATTTTTATTTTGAAACTGGGTCTCGCTAAGTTGGTAAGTCTCACTACTTGCTGAGGCTGTCCTGGAACCTGCGATCCTTTCTCAGCCTCCCAATTACTGGGATTACAGTTGTGCGCCATAACGCCCGCCCTTCCTGTGCTTTTAATGAAAATGCTATCAAAACAAGTGGAAAAGTGCTTGATGTGTTATGACATATATAAGGTCTTATTGTACATACTACGTCGTATTTTGCTTTTTCCACTCATAAGAAACCTAGGTTTCTTCATTAGTGGCACCATGAGACTTCACGCGGTACGGATGGATGTGCTCCAGTTTCTTAAACAATACCCGAGTGATGCATTCGGGTATTTCCAATTCATCTCAATTACACACTGGGCACTTTATTTACTCTTCTGCTCTTCACAAGACTCCTGAAAGGTACACGCGCCAATCTTGTCCTCCAGCGACGGAGGAAGTCTCCTCGGAGAGGGTCAGCACTCACCAGGAACGCTTGGCAGGACGCGGCAGGCGGGGACGCCGACCCGGCCGGAGCCCCGCGCTGTCCCCAGCAGCCTCGCCAGCGCGGAGCTGAGGGGTGGTGGGCACGGATAGGGGTGTCCGCCCAGGGACCGAGCGCGCACAGGCGAGGGCACACCGCGCTTCCCAGCGGAGCGCGCCCCCTTCGGTCTCTGCCTCAGGGTGCCGGCCCCGGCTACCTGAAGCTCCGTGCTCGGCCTTGGAGCCCCGAGGCCCGCGTCGCCGGTCCCCACCCCCGGGACACACCGCCCACAGCCACTCCGATATTCCCACTTCCGCTGCCAGCTCCCGGCGCCGGAAGCTAGCGCGGGGCTTGCTGGGAAAGCGCGAGGCGCATGCGCCCCGGCAAGCATCTGGAATTATGTCACCCAGAAGACCATTCGTCCAGAGGATAGCCAATGAGCGGGGAGAATTTCCAGGGCTAGCCAATCAGAAAATAGCGACGGTGTGCACATCAGTACTCAGGAAGCTGGAATGAAAGACTTGTGTCCTGATTCGCTCTGTCCACCTTCGTCCCCGCTTTTTTTTCACGTTTTTCTGCGCCCCCGGCCCCTGAGCGGCCGAAAGAGGAAGGCACAGTTGGCCAGACCAGCGGAGACCGCACCAGGCCCAGATACCAGTGGAGCGGACGCCTCCCCGGGAGGAACGCGCTGGGGAGGGCTCTTCCCATCCCTGACCCACCTTTCAACGAGTGGGTGAGGGCAGAGTGGCCACTCCCCGGGTGCTGGAGCTTGATTCGGGAGACTGGTTCCCAGGACCTTGGGTGCCACTTCTCTTAAGTCTTTAGCTGCCCCTAGAGGGCTGTGGAGCCTCCTACGGCGATCCCCCGGTCGATGATGACCCGGGCGGAGTCCCGCTCTCTCCCGCCAGCAGCTCCTTCTGCGCAGTGTTGAGGCCCTGAAGGGTCCAGAGCATGCGGGCCACATCCAGGAATCTCGGGGTTCTACCTACACTTGGACCCGCTTGCCTCGACCCCGAAATTTCAGAGTCCATTTCTTTTTCTGAAATGGGAAGAGTTTCCTTATTCTGTTTTGATCATGCACATATTGCATATTTAGTGTAGAAAAGAAAACTAAGATTGGAAAAAATATAAAGGTATCTCTCTTGGTATCCACAAGGTTAGATCCCTCTCCAAGCTCAAATGTCACCCCCTCAAAGAGGCCTTCCCTAACCCCCTGTAAACAGCCTCTGTCCTGCCTTATTTTTCTTACTAACGTGTATCACTTCCTGACATGTATTTGTGTAATATTTGTCTCTTGCTGCTCAACGCAACATGAGTGTGGATGCTTTTTACTGCCCTATCCCTATCCCCTAGAATTGTACCTGTCACATGGTAGGTGATCAGTAAATACTTGTTTTTTTGTTTTGTTTTGTTTTGTTTTTTGTTTTTGCGGTACCGGGGATTGAACCCAGGGGCATTCTACCTCCGCGCTACACCCCCGGCCCTATTTTTTATACTTTATTTTGAAACCGGGTCTCACGAAGTTGCGGAGGGCCTCACTGAGAGAGAGAGAGAGAGAGAGAGAGAGAGAGAGAGCTGAGGCTGGCCGTGAACTCGGATCCTCCGGTCTCCACCTCCCAAAATACTGGGATTACAAGCGTGCGCCACCACGCCCGGCTAGTAAACACTTGTTGAATGAATGAAGGTTAAAAGAAAAATTCCTGCCCGGCATGGTAGTGCACACCTTTAACCCCAATATTTAGACTGAGACAGGATCCCAGGTTCTAAGGCAGTCTCAGCAACTTAGAGTGATCCTGTTTCAAAATAAAAAACAGCTGGGTTTGGTGTCGCACGCTGCTTGTAATCCCGGTACTTGGGAGGCTGAGACAGGAGGATCCCAGGTTCCAGGACAGCCTCAGCAAGTAGTGGGACTCATCAACCCAGCAAGACCCTGTCTCAAAATCAAAATAAAATAGGGCTGGGAGTGTAACTCGGAAGTAGAATGCCCCTGGGTTCAATCCCCAATACCAAAAAATAAAAATAAAAAATAGATAAAAAACAGGCACACGCCTATAATCCCTGTACTTGGGAAGCTGAGACAGGAGGATAGCAGGTTCAAGACCAGCCTCAGCAACGTACACAGTGAGACAAAACAAAGCTCATTTTGTGTGTGTGTGTGTGTGTGTATGTATGTGCGTGTTACTAAGGATTGAACCCAGAGGTATTCTACCTCCTAGCTACACCCCAGCCCTTTTTTTTTTTTTTTGGCGGTACTGGTGATTGAACCCAGGGATGTTCTACCTCCACGCTACACCTCCGGCCCTATTTTTTATACTTTATTTTGAAACCGGGTCTCACAAAGTTCCAGAGGGCCTCACTAAGTACAGAGAGAGAGAGAAAGAGAGGTAGAGAGAGAGAGCTGAGGCTGGCCGTGAACCCGGATCCTCCGGTCTCCGCCTCCCAAAGTACTGGGATTACAAGAGTGCGCCACCACACCCGGCTTCCCCCAGCCCTTTTTATTTTTTGTTTTGAAACAAGGTCTCCTAGGTTGCTTACAGTCTCACTAAGTTGCTGAGGAAGCTTTTGAACCTGTGATCCTCCTGTCTCAACCTCCCGAGTACTGGGATTACAGGCACGCATCACCACGCCTTGCTTAAAGCACTTGCGTGCTCTCTCTCGCTCTCTCTCTCTCTCTCTCTCTCTTTCATTAAACTCAGGCTAAGAAAGGCTTTCATACCCGAACATTGTATTTATCTTTATGGGTACTGGGGATTGGACCAAGGGGTGCTCTACCACTGAGCTACATCCCCAGCCCTTTTTTTTTTTTTTTTTTTTGCGGTACCAGGGATTGAACGCAGGGGCGTTCTACCTCCGCGCTACACCCCCGGCCCTATTTTTTTATGCTTGATTTTTGAAACCGGGTCTCACGAAGTTGCGGAGGGCCTCACTAAGTAGAGAGAGAGAGAGAGAGAGAGACCGCGCGCACACGCGCATGCACGCTGAGGTTGGCCGCGAACCCAGATCCTCCGGTCTCCACCTCCCAAAGTACTGGGATTAGTACTGGGATTACAAGTGTGCGCCACCACGCCCAGCCCCAGCCCTTTTTTAAATTTGGAAACAGGATGGCTAAATTGTCCAGGCTGGCCTCCAACTGGTGATCTTCCTGCCTCAGACTCCTGAGTAGCTGGGATTACAGAGTGAGTCACCACATCCAAATGTATTTAACTCTTATATACTTCAGTAAAGTTTTGCCCTTCCTTCCTTCCTTCCTTCCTTCCTTCCTTCCTTCCTTCCTTCCAGTTCTGCTTTTTTCTTAAGCTTTTTCAAAGCCATCTATAATTTTGTGGTTGTGAATATTTCCCCCCATTGTATTATTCACCCCAATCAAGTGGTAAAAATTACATCAGTAATTTGTTTTTGTTTTTGTTTTTTTTTTGCGGTACCGGGGATTGAACCCAGGGGCGTTCTACCTCCGCGTTACACCCCCAGCCCTATTTTTTTATACTTTATTTTGAAACCGGGTCTCATGAAGTTGCGGAGGGCCTCACTAGGTAGAAAGAGAGAGAGAGAGAGACAGGGAGAGAGAGAGAGAGCGAGCTGAGGCTGGCTGCAAACCCGGATCCTCCGGTCTCCGCCTCCCAAAGTACTGGGATTACAAGCGTGTGCCACCACGCCCAGCTACATCAGTAATTTGAACAGAGGAAATCTGAAACATAGGATTGCAAGTGGTGGTTACTTACTAAAAGGGACAAGGGAAGTCTAAATGCTAAAGAAGTAGCAACTTCTGCTTTTAAGACCCAGGGCATAAATTCAAAAGAGCCCTTCCAAGCCGGGCATTTTGGTGCACACCTGTAATCCCAGTACTTGGAAGGCTGAGACAGGAGGACCACAGGTTCGAGGACAGCCTCAGCAAGTAGTGAAACTCTCAACAATTTAGTGAGACCTTGTTTCAAAATAAAAAATTAAGCCAGGCGTGGTGGCTCACGCTTGTAATCCCAGTACTTTGGGAGGCTGAGACCGGAGGATCCGGGTTCACGGCCAGCCTCAGCTACTTAGTGAGGCCCTCCACAACTTCGTGAGACCTGGTTTCAAAATAAAGTATAAAAAATAGGGCCGGGGGTGTAGCTCGGAGGTAGAATGCCCCTGGGTTCAATCCCTGGTACCGCAAAAAAATAAATAAATAAAAATTAAAAATTAAGAAAGGCTGGGGGTGTGGCTTGGAGGTAGAATGCCCTGGGTTTGATCCCCAGTACCACACACACACAAAAAACAGTCCTTCCCATTTCAATTCAAGGCGTAGATTCTGACCTTTTTTTTTTTTTTTTTTTTTTTTTTTTTTGGTGGTACTGGGGATGGAACCCAGGGGCGTTCTAACTCCAAGCTATATCCCCAGCCCTATTTTATTCTTTTTCTTTTTAATTTTTATTTTCTGTGGTTCTGGGGATTGAGCCCAGGGGCATTCTACCTCCAAGCTACACCCCCAGCCCTATTTTATGTTTAGTTTGAAATAGGGCCTCACTAGGTTGATGAGAGTCTCACTACTTGCTGAGGCTGTCCTTAAACCTGCAATCCTCCTGTCTCAGCCTCCCAAGTACTGGGATTACAAGCGTGCACCACCACGCCCGGCTAGATTCCGACTTCTTTGAAAAGCTAGCGGCTGCCCCAAGAACAGGCAGCCGTGGGTGGGAGAAAACTTGCAGTAGGCCTGAGGAACTCATGCAGACTGAGGAAGTTAATGCCCCGGGATCCCTTCTCTACTTCCTGCCGACGTCCTGAAGAACTGTTGCGGGAAGATGAAAGTCCCTTTCTGCAGCTCTGGCCTTACTGCGTTCTTCCAACGCCCTCTACTGGCAAAGACTAACATCAAGCGGGTTAGCATTCCCAGTCCATCAATTTTCATTCAAGAATTTGCAGAACAGACGAGCGTGGTGGTGCACGCTTGTAATACCAGGACTTGGGAGGATGAGACAGGAGGATTGTAGGTTCGAGGCAGCCTCAGCAACCTAGTCGGCCCTCTGCAACTCAGTGAAACCCTGTTTCAAAATAAAAAATAAAATAGGGCTGGGGAGCCGGGCGTGGTGGCGCACACTTGTAATCCCAGTACTTGGGAGGCTGAGACCTGAGGATCAGGGTTCGCGGCCAGCCTCAGCTACTTAGTGAGGCCCTCCACAACTTAGTGAGACCCTGTTTCAAAATAAAGAATAAAAAAATAGGGCTGGGAATGTAGCACGGAGGTAGAATGCCCCTGGGTTCAATCCCCAGTACGGCCAAAAAAAAAAAAAAAAAAA
>PVJS01026541.1:0-26921 GCA_004027185.1 Glis glis
GCAACTTTGTGAGACCCAGTTTCAAAATAAAGTATAAAAAATAGGGCTGGGGGTGTAGCTCAGAGGTAGAACGCCCCTGGGTTCAATCCCCGGTACCGCAAAAACAAACAAACAAAACTCCAGTTTCCTTGACTTCACAATCTGCAGTTGGTCAAGCTGGGGACAGATCATCTGTACCACCTTGAGCCAGGTCCCAGGCTGGCATGTAAGCAACTCCAAGACACAGAAGAACTGCCCTTGCCCTGTGGAGCCACAGACCCTAGAGGACAGAACAGAATGGCGGTGAGCATGATCTGCCGAGCATGGTGGCACATACCTGTAATCCCAGTACTTGGGAGGGTGAAACAGGAGGATCAAAGTTCAAAGCCAGCCTTGGCAACTTGGCAAGACTCTCAACAATTTAGCAAGACCCTGTTTCCAAATAAAAAATAAAATAGGGCTGGGGGTTTGGCTCAGAGGTAGAATGCCCCTGAGTTCAATCCCAAGCACCACACACACACACACACACACACACACACACACACACACACAAAGTGTTTCAAGAACCGAAAAGCATTCTAGAAATCACTTTAGAACAGAAGCTCCTGGTGGAGACTTCTGTTTCCTCTGTCTCCGCCCAAGGTACACCAGGCTCTTTGAGAGAAGCCAGCCTGGCGGGTCCTCCAGTGGTCTTCTCAGTGAAACTGGCTGCCAGACTCGGTCATGTAGAAGGTGACCCCTACTGCCACACTCTACGGGCTTGCGACTCCTGCCCTCACTTCCGATGTATTCAGTGATGCTTGTCCTCTCCCTATGAACACAGTTGAGCCCACTGAGGACCCTTCCCAAGACCACCATAAACATACACACTCCTTCATTCTTCCCTCCAATCAAAAAGTTCAACAAACATTCCTTTACTCCAGCTAATGATAACTAGCCCTCCTCTCACTTCTCACCTGAGCCGCTGGCGTGAACGGCTATATGGTCACCTCCTCTCACTTCTCACCTAGCCGCTGGTATGAATGGCTATGTGGTCACCTCCTCTCACTTCTCACCTGAGCTGCTGGTGTGAACAGCTATGTGGTCACTGTATTGGTCAGGGTTCACTAGATTAACAGAATTCACAGAATGAGTATATGAAAAAGGGATTTATTAGATCAGCTCACAATGTAGTCCTGAGTTTCGACTGCACATGAAGAATCAGAGGAATCAGTAGCTGGTCGGGCGGTCTAAGAACTGGAGCCTTAGGATTGAAGCAACCACCAATTCAGTCCAGTCCAAGATGTGAAGATAAGGAAGCTCTTCGGAGAAATGATGGTGAAGTTTCAGTTCGAAGGCTGGAGGCCGACGATCTCAGACGAGAGCAGAAGATCAAGAAGCTCTTCAAGGAAATGGCAAAGTTGGAAACCGACGATCTCAGATGAGAGCAGATGCATTTTCTTCAGGAAGAGTCACGGGCTCCCTCTATACGGCTTTCTCCTTCTTTTATCTAAGTCCTGCACCTATCAGAACCCTGCTACCCACATTTAGGGCAGGACATCCGGTTCAATCTGCTGTTACACAACCAAAGTCACATGATCTTAGGTGGGTCAAGTTGACAAACCAGACCAACTATCACAGTCACCTCCTCTCACTTCTCACCTGAGCCGCTGGTGAGAATGGCTATCTGGTCACCTTCTCTCACTTCTCACTTGTGCAGCTGGTGTGAATGGTTATGTGGTCACATCCTCTCCTTTCTCACATGAGCCGCTGGTATGAATGGCTTATGGTGACCTCCTGTGACTTCTCACCTGAGCCACTGGCGTGAACAGCTATGTGGTCCCCTCTTCTCACTTCTCACCTGAGCTGCTGGCGTGAACGGCTACGTAGTCACCTCCTCTCACTTCTCACCCGAGCTGCTGGTGTGAACGGCTATGTGGTCACCTACTCTCACCTCTCATTTGAGCTGCTGGCCTGAATGGCTACATGGTCACCTCCTCTCACTTTTCACCGGAGCCACAGGTGTGAATGGCTATGTGGTCGCCTCCTCTCACTTCTCACCTGAGTCGCTTGTGTGAACAGCTATGTGGTCACCTCCTCTCACTTCTCACGTGAGCCACTGGTGTGAATGGCTATATAGTCACCTCCTCTCGCTTCTCACACGAGC
The DNA here is from genome assembly GCA_004027185.1 of Glis glis. Classification (NCBI taxonomy): domain Eukaryota; kingdom Metazoa; phylum Chordata; class Mammalia; order Rodentia; family Gliridae; genus Glis; species Glis glis. The sequence continues at coordinate 2,126 of PVJS01026541.1, forward strand.
CGCTTGTGTGTACGTCTATGTGGTCACCTCCTCTTACTTCTCATCTGAGCCGCTTGTGTGTACGTCTATGTGGTCACCTCCTTTTACTTCTCATCTGAGCCATTGGAGTGAATGGCTGTGTGATCACCTCCAGTCACTTCTCACCAATGTCACTGGTGTGAACGGCTATCTGGTCACCTCCTCTCACTTCTCATCTGAGCCACTGGTGTGAATGTCACCTCTGTCATTTCTCCCCTGAGATACTGGTGTGAATGACTATGTGGTGACCTGCACTTGGGTGTGGGTCACTACTGACCATTTTAAACACATGCAGTGAGAGGTTGGAGGCTGGGTCTCATTTGGTGTGTATTTCTGCACAACTTCTCCCAAAGTATAGATTAAAACAGCAGCCCCTATGGCCCTCTTTTCTTTTCTTCTCTTCTCCTCTTTCCTATTCAGAGAAGCCCCTGGCCTTTGGTGTCCACTGAATGGGAGTCAAGGCATCAGCATCTTCACTTTGTCCCTGTCCCAAGATCACACTCAACAGCCACAGCAGGGGTGACCCTAGGAGCACCAGGCACATCCAGCAGGCCAAGGAGAGGCTGGAGGAGGAAGGAACCAGACACTGCTGGAGGAAGAGGGAGGACCAGCCAGGTGTGGACACCTCAGGTATTTCTTGACCTGTCTCACCTTCTTCTCTCCCTTCTCCCACCCACTCCCTTCAGCTCCCCCCTCAAGCCCAGGTCTGGCTGCCTCCCCTATCCACAGCTTCCCAGCGTGTCTCGAGGAGGGCTGCTCTTGGAGCCACAGCTTCAGGCTGGTGACAAGGAAATGGGCCCGGAGCCCTCAGGCGCTTCCCTCTGTCTCCCTAGGGTGTGGCTGAGATCTGTGTGAGGTGAGATGCTGAGAGTCCCCCATCCAAGATGGGACACCCTCTTTTACCAGCCACTGCTGCATCGCGTGACACAGCCCAGGGTAGGGGAGGAAAGCAGTCGTTGTCCATGGTTGTGGACTCATGAGGGTAGAACGCTTTAATATTCTGAATAAAATTCAAAGGGCGCAAAAAAACCCACATGAGTTTAGTGTGGTGGTACATGCCTATAATCCCAGCTACTCAAGAGGCCAAGGCAGGAGGACCGAAAGTTCAAGGTCAGCCTGGGCAATTTAGGGAGGCTCTGTTTCAAAATAAAATTAAAATGACTGGGGATATAGCTCAGTGGTAGCATGCCCCTTGGTTCAATCCCCAGTACCACAAAACACAGCAAAACAAAACAAACCCCAGGCGAGTTCATGTCTGCAGCTGTGACCAAAATCTGGGGAGCCAGTTCAGGGACTCTGGGAAAAGTGTCCCTAAATTGCTTAGTTCCTGCCTTTGGCCCAAAGAGCCAGGCCCCAGCCAGACTCCACAGCTTGGCTTTGTCATGAGGGTCTACAGGGAAGGGGCCCCGAGCTCAGCGCCAGGCCTGTCCCCCGCCAGCTGGTCCCACAATGACCTTTCACACAGTTGGATCCTCCAGCAGCCTCTCATCAATGTGGCTGTGGGCCAGCCCAGCAGAAGCACAAGAGGTTCCTGTCTCCTTAATTTCTTTGCAGAAAGTTCCCAACACCTTCATTCTGCTGCTCCTCCCTCCGCCAGCCTGCACCTCCTCATATCCCCCCTGCCCTTAAGAGAACTGCACTGTTGCAAAAAACGAGATGTTCTGGACCCATGGACCACACAGGCAGCTCCGGCGTCAGCGTGGACAGGACCGAGAGAGAACAGACCGTGTGTGCCCTTCCCGCCCCTGTGTATGACACAAATAGGAGTGTACACTTCTAGTGCACAGGAGAAAACATCAAAACATGACCCGGCTCAGCACCTTCACGAGCGACCAGAGCCTGCAGCCAGCAGCAGGATCCTTCCCCATCGGCCCGCAGCTGGATTCACCAGCAGTGGTGCCCAAGCTGGAGTTCTGTTGGAGGAGAGCTGAAGAGTGACAACTGTCCCTACTCCCCCCGCAGCCAACCAAGAAGCCATGGAGTAGAGAAAGCAGAGGACCTCAGGGAAGAAGACCTCAGCCCCAGTCAGCCCTGAGGACTTTGTGATTTGTCTGAACCTTTATTTCCCATTCTGCAAAACAAGTCCAATAAAATCCCACAGGCTTATTGTATTAAGAGAAAACAAAGTGCCCCCATCTTAGTTATAATTGTGGCAATGATTATCCAATTTCTTGGTTAATCAACGCGGACTTATTGATCACCTATTGTATGCCAAGTTATACACATTGCCTCACTTTAGCTTCACAACAACCCTTGAAGGAAGATGTTATTATTCACATTCTGTGGATGAGGAGGCTTTGGTTAATCATTGGCTCCAAGGCCCATTGCTAATGAGCACCAATTCACGTGCAGGTATTGGGGCCTCAAAACCCATGCTCTTTGCACCGTAGGACTCTGCCCCGGCTCTCTTACACACACACAAGAGATAGATGCATGTGGATGGAGCAATTCAAATGTGGGTGATACTGAGAATAAGGGGTCACCGTGAATAGTACCAACTCAGTCTTCTTGGAGATCAGGGGGGTCCACATACAGAGAAGCCCTCAGCAGGAGGTGACATCTGCCCAGGCCTCGCTTAGGGGGCGAGAGAGACAGGTGAGCAGACAACAGAAACCAAGGCCCAGTGGCCAAAAGGCTCAGAACCTCCTGGGGCCCAGGTGAGGCCTGGGAGCAGGTGGGGCGCAGGAGGAGGAAGCTGGGCTGGGCAGATGTGGCAGGTCACAGAGGCCCATGGCAAGTGTCCAGCAATGTTATTTCCTTCTAGTAACTGTGATGCCCCACCCCCACCCAGGCACAATTCTAACAGAACCAAGTTAGCCTCTGTCTTCTGCAGCCTCCTCCATCTTTACCCACAATCCTCCAAGTTCCCTGACTCTTCCATTGTCTCTCACCCCTCGTGGGCACTGTTGCCTCCTGTCTCCCACTTCCGCAGGCTAGAGGTCTAAACTCCAGGGGTGGGCAGGGCCAGCTCCCCCTTCAGCCAGCAGGGGAGACTTCTTACTGACTCTTCCTAGTTTCTGATGTCCCAGCAGTCCTCGGTGCTCCTTGGTCTGCAGCTGCTTCACTCCGATCTCTGCCACCATCTTCACACGACCCTTTTCTCTGTGTCTCCTCTGCTTATTGGATTTAGATCCTACCCTAACCGCATCTCGTTCCTTAACTAATTACATCTGCAAAAGCCCAGTTGCCAAATAAGGTTATATTCTGAGATTATAGGCAGCCATATATTTGGGGGATACTATTCAACCCATACAGAGGGCAAGGGCAGAAGTGGAAATAAATGAGAACTCAGAAGTAGCAGGGGATACACATAGTCCCTGGACTTTATCCAGGGACAGAGCTGAAAGGTGGAAGTGTTTACCCCAGAAAGTTACAGGACAGAATTAAGCTTTAGAAAGCTAAGCTGACTGTGGAATGGAGAACACATAGGGTGTGGGCAAAACTGGATACAGAGGAACAATGGAGGATGCCGTCACGGCAATTCAAGCAAGAAAAATTCACTGACATTTAGGAGCTAGAATCGACAAGGTGTGGTGGTGATTAGAAAGCAAGAAGGCAGGAAACGAGCCAAATTTGGGCCCCAAGCTTCTTACCTAAGCAACCAAAAGAGAGAAAACAGGAGGGGGAGCAAGTGCAGGCAGGAAGGGAGTGGGAGAGATCAGAGCAGAGATGTCCAGCAGGCTCTGGACTCCTATACCAGGCTCGAGTTCGGGGAGCTTTTGGGGCTGGAGACTGAGCCTTTGTACGGAACTGGGTCCAGGCGGAGAGAGTGATGGTCCAGGAGTGTATATGCATGAAGGAGGCTCAGAGGAAGCCCAGAGGATGCTGGGGGCAGATGCAGACCCACAAGAAGCCTCTGTGGAGGGAAGGAAAGGCCAGAGGGGAGCTTGGCAGATTGGCCACACAGAGGGCCTGACCCCTGCCCGGCCTCCACCGAGGCAGTGAAAGCACTTGGTCTTCACGTGGGGAGGGAGGATAGCGTCACAGGGTGCAGCCTCCTATTTATTTACTCAAGGATGTTCTGTGCTCTTGTTACTTAACCGCAGCCTGGACTAGGCAAAGCCTGGTGTCCAGTCCATCACCTTCCTCTTTTTTTTTGCAGTACTGGGGCTTGAACCCAGGGGCATTTTACCACTGAGTTACACCCCAACTCTATTTTTTTTATTTTTTATTTTGAAACAGCATCTCACTAAGTTGCTGAGGCTGGCTGCGAACCCGGATCCTCTGGTCTGGGCCTCCCAAGTACTGGGATTACAAGTGTGCGCCACCACGCCCGGCTCATCGCCTTCCTCTTTAAGCCTAACTCCAAGCCGCTGGGTTATCTGGAGCCTGGCAGAGAGCCCACACTGCCAGCTGCACCCTCTAACATGGCAACTTTAGCCCCAGTGGCTATTGATGCCCCAAACGGGGCTATTCCAAATTGAAAAGTGCTCTAAATATAAAATACACACCAGATTTCAAAGACATAGTATGAATAAATGGACACTATCTCAGGAATAATTTTTATATTGATTGCATGATAAGATGATGTTTAATATATATTGGGTTGAATGTATTATTAAAGTTGATTTCACCTGTTTCTTTTTACTACTTTTTTAACATGACAACTGGAAAACTTAAAAAAGTTACATACATGGCTTGCATTATATTTCTATTGGATAGTTTGGCTCAGAAGTCTTCCTGATGGTCAAGACTTACCTGAGATGCAGTAATGCTTCCCTGCCAGTGCAAGGTCATGGGAAGGGAGAAGGGCCTGCCCTACTTTGTGCCTACTATTTCATGGGTTTTTTGGGAGTTTTTGTTTTGCTTTATTTTGTTGTTGTTGTTGTTGGTTGGTTGGTTGTTTGGTTGTTTTTGTTTTTGCAATACCAGGGATACCTCTGAGCTATACACCCCCAGCCTTATTTTATTTCTTATTTTGAAACAGGGTCTCACTAAGTTGCAGAGGGCCTCACTAAGTTACTGAGGCTGGCTGCAAACCTGCGATCCTCCTGTCTCAGCCTCCCGAGTACTGGGATTACAATTGTGCACTACCATGCCCAGCTGGGTTTTTTATTTCTCATAATAGCTGTTATTCTCTCATCCCAGACAACAATTGTGTGTGTGTGTGTGTGTGTGTGTGTGTGTGTGTGTGTGTGTTTACTGGGGTATTGAACCCAGGGGCATTTTACCCCTGAGCAACACCCCCAGCCCTTTTTTTATTTTTTATTTTGAAACAGAGTCTCAGTAAGTTATCACATGCTTGCTGGCCTCTAGCCTGTGATCCTCCTACCTCATCCTCCCAAGTACTGGGATAAACAGAAGTGTGCCACTGCACCAGCCCCAGCCAATTCTTTAGATGAGAAAAAACAGAGGCCAAGTTTTAAATTATGTCCATTCAATTCCTAAGCCCATAATTGTCCCAATATGCAGTGTTATCAAATCTGATGGTTTAGGTAATGGCCTTACACACTTCTCAGATAACATTCTCACATCATTTACTGGCTGGGGGGAAAAAAAAACTTAAGACCACAAGTACACTCTTAAATTAGCTTTTTATTTTCAAATTTTGCTTAAATTTATAATACGTAATGTTAGCACATGGTAGGAAATTAAAAGGTACAAAGGAATTACTCACCACTCTGGTCCCTCCCTCGCCAACATATCCCATGCATCCTCCCAGTGATCCTGGAGGCACAGATACAATCAAACACATGTGTGGATATGTAGCCTTTAGCAACAACAACAGCAACACTCAAATAGTAGCAAATTATCTCTCTCTATTTTAGAGACCCTTCCATATCAGTACATAAAGATCTGCCTTTAACTGACATATGTCATGTTTAAATGAAACTAATTTTAGAGATTGCAAAGTCATTTCCAAATTAGTTTAGGAAACTGAACTCAGAGAAGTCATTTGTTTGCTTCGATAGCCACAGTGACAGACCCCAGCTAGAGTTCACTTCCTCTTCATGACCGGCCCCCGTCCCATGGCCCCATCTATGAAACAGTGGAAATAATTCTGCCACCTGTGAAACTGGCATGGTGATTAAACGAGCTAAGGACATCTGAAAAATACAATTCAAACCAGAAATACTAGCATTATTATTATTAATATTAATATTTAAAAATTTTTATCTGGTCCACAACTGTGTAGAATTTTGAGCAACATAAGGACAAGGCAGATTATTCGGGCGGGGGAGCGTTTCCTCCCCTCGAATCACACCGGGCAGTCACCACTGGGCACTCACCATCGCCCCCTCCTCGGCACTGCTCTCGCCCAGGAGACAGAGCCTGGCTGCTTCTCTCCAAGGCCCAGGGTGTTCTGAAGAGTTCAGGTGTGGCTGCCCATTCCGTCCTCCACTGCTCATCTTTCAGGGAGCAGGTGACCTCAGGTCCAGAGCCCCCAAGGATAGGCCTCCCCAGGAAGGAGACTCCACTCACAGGGCCGAGACATAAACACAGACAGACCCGGGTCCTGGAAACCTGGATGAGGTGAGTGGAAAACCATCCTTGGCGCAGGAGCGGCCGGTTGTTTATGCATGGTCTGCCTCAGCCTGACGTTTTCCAGGCCTGGCCCAGGACCTGCTCAGAGAGCTGAGGGGCTGGTGGCTCCTGCCACCGCCGCTGCTCCAGCCCAGACGTGGGGAGCAACATGAAGGAGGGAAACCACAGGAAATGAGACTGGGCCAGAGGTCTGGCTCGTGCTATCCACATGAGCAACCTGCTAGCTAAGGCTCTGCTCTACCTCGCTGCCCTTGGCAGGCATGCCCGCTGCTTTCGTTGCTGCTCCTTGCTTCTTCCTGGGTCTCCCTGGCTCAGGGTGTTGAGGAGGAAGAAAATAGAAAAACAAATCACCAGGGAAGGAAAAGTAAAGCCAGACTTACCCAAACTGAATCCAGACCACTGGCCACTTCGCTTGGATGGGCCCAATGTGTCTTCCCCACTTGTCCAAGGTGGCCCCGTGGTCCCCAGACAAGCAGGGAGACCCTCCAGAGCTGAGCTGTGCCCAGGAGCTTCCTGGAGCCTGTGAGAAGGGCCCGTGAGCCCCGGAGCCTGCAGAAAGGCTGTCCTTCTGCACCTTGGCTTGCAGCTGGCCAAGCTTCACATCCTGTTTATAGAAAAGGTGTGGGGAGAGCGAGAAGACACCTCCTCCTCCTCTAGCTGAGGCTTTTCCCCATCCCAGTGGCATCTGAGCAGACTCCAACCTAAAAGACAAGTCGAGGCACACTGAGTTTGGGAACAAAAAGTTCGTTCCAGCCCAAAAGAAGATGGCCACCCAGGGAGAAAACACGCATTCTAGTTGCTCAGAATAAGTGCTCCTGAAATAGCATCCAAGGGGACTGGCGTTTTATTGATTAAAAAAATAACAAGGAGGGCACAGCAAACTGGTTGGTGTTTGGTCACTCATGGTATACTTTCCAAGTAAGAATTGTGATAAGCATGCCGGGCGTGGTGGCGCACGCTTGTAATCCCAGTACTTGGGGAGGCCGAGACCGGAGGATCCGGGTTCGTGCCCAGCCTCAGCTAATTAGTGAGGCCCTCTGAAACTTCGTGAGACCCGGTTTTAAAATAAAGTATAAAAGATAAGGGCCAGGGGTGTAGCTCGGAGGTAAAATGCCCCTGGGTTCAATCCCCGGTACCGCAAAAAAAAAAAAAAAAGAATGTGATAAACAGGAGAAGGCTTAAGCTGGGGTCATTTATTATCTTTATGGTATCAGGGAATCGGCAAACACATACCATTCAAGGTCAGAATGACCTAGGTCACTGCAGTCTCATACCTCAAGTTTCATCTGGGATAAAGAATTTTGTGAGCCAGCCTGTAATCCCAGTGCTTGGCAGGCTGAGACAGGAGGAACACAGTTTTGAGGACAGCCTCAGCAACTTAGCCAGGCTCTCAGCAACCTAGTGAGACACTGTTTCAAAATAAAAAATAAAATAGGACTGGGGGTGTTGTAGCTTGGAGGTAGAATGCCCCTGCGATCCCCAGCACCAAGAAAAAAAAACAACATGATCTTATTTTGTAACATTTTAAATAATTCCTTAGCAGTTTCTTAAAAAGTTAAATATGTACTTGCCATACAACCCAGCAATCCTACTTCTAGAAATTTAGCCAGGAGAAATGAAAACATATGTCCACATGAATATCTCTACATGAATGCTTATAGCAGCTTTACTTATAATTGCCAAAAAATGGCAAATTTTTTGTCACTTTACCTTCAACTGAGAAATGGATGTTATTCATCCACATAGTGAAATATTACTCAGCAATAAAAAGTAACAAAGTATGATGTTTGCTACAAGGATGAACCTTATTATGCTAAATAAAAGAAGCCAAACTCAAAAGGCTAATGTCTGACTTTATTTATATGACAATCTAGAAGAAGCAAAACTATTTAAAAAGATGAGTGGGTACAAGCATGGAAGCTGGAGGAGAAGTTGATTATAAAAAAGCAAGAGGGAGGTCAGGTGTGGTGGCACATGCCTATAATCCCAGCTACTCAGGAGGCTGAGGCAGGAGGATTGCAAGTTTGAGGCCAACCTGGGCAATTTAGGGGGTAGACAACTCAATGGTAGAGCACTCTTGGGTTCACTCTCCAGTACCACAAATAAAATAAAATAAAATAAAATAAAAACTTAAAAAAGCAAGAGGGAACTGTGTGTGTGTGTGTGTGTGTGTGTGTGTGTGTGTGTGTTACTGGGGATTGAACCCAGGGGCATTCTACCTCTGAGCTACATCCTCCAGCCCTATTTTATTTTATTTTTTATTTTGAAACAGGGTCTCACTAAATTGCTGAGGCTGGTTATGAACCTGCAATCCTCCTGTACCAGCCTCCCAAGTACTGGGATTACAAGGGTGAGCCACCACACCTGGCGAACTTTTTATTTTGAAACAGGGTCTCGCTAGGTTGGTAAGGGCCTTGCTAAGTTGCTGAGGCTGGCCTTGAACCTGTAATCCTCCTGTCTCGGCTTCTAAAATACTGGGATTACAGTCCTGTGCCACCATGCCTGACAGAAGGGAATTTTTTGAGGTCATGGATGTGTTCTGTATCTTGATTGTAGTGTGGGTTATACACTGTGTACATTTGTATAAACCTGCAGAACTACACTGAAGTGAACTTTACAGTATCTAAGTTGTAACTTTTACACATTCACTTTGATCAGAAAAGTCATGTCTGGGTACCCATGTTGAATTCCATGAAATTAAAAAGTACCAACACAGAAGCGTTATTTATATTGCACAAAACATCCAATGGCTTATCATTAGAGATCTGTTGAATAAATGGTGGTACAGTATAGCCATGTCAAAGAATAGGATTTAGCCATTTTTAAAAATGCATTATACATGTGCCTGTTAAGGTGGAGGGATTTTTCACATTATATTAAGAATGGCATGGTACAGAAAGTAAATATAGAAGGATGATGGTTTTTTAAAAATAAACCACCGCAAGTTAAGCAACAAATAAGTCGTAGGATGTATCCACACATGGTCGCATGTCACTCAGCAAAAGGGACGTGTTCTGAGAGCTGTGTCCTTAAGGTGATTTCGTCCATATGCACAGCTATATAGAAGACTTGCTTTGGCAAGAGTTTTCCTCCACTCTGCTTGTCTAGAGTTTCCAAAACGTCTTCAGCTGCCTTCACATCAGCTCTCGCAGACTCGCCGCTCGCTTTCGCATTAGGCCGTGAATAGCGATTCTTGAATCATTTAAAACACCAGAGCTAGAACTAAACTCAACATCCTAATCAGCCTTTTCTTACATCACAAACCAACTCCATGCTGTGGCTATGCTCAGAGGGATGTGCTTCTGTGTCTGGTCTTCAATCCAGGTCACTGGACGTTTCTCCATATCTGATACTCGAATTTTTGTGAGTCTCAGTGCCTCCACGCAGCAGATCCTTTATTGGCTTCCGTGGCTTTGTTCTTGTTCAAGTTCAGAGACGTGTGGAACGGGGCATGCCTGACTGCAGAGCAACACCCATCACTGGTTTCCCCTCTTCGTAGTCCTTCCTCACTTCTAATGTTGTTTCCAGGTCAGTCACTGGACGTGGCCTCATACTGGCAATGTTAGCCGTGGATTTCATGTGCTTAGGGACCATGATGAACAAAACAAAATGAGATTAAATCAACTCAGAGACAATGAGGCAGTCAAGACCTGCAGTAAACACAAGATGTATGAGGCTGCTGTCGACATCACACAATGGACTATTTTACTGTCGACTTTTGTTATAAGTAGAAGTCATATGCTCTAAAATAATAACAAGTAGAATAAGGACACAGGCCAGTAACATAGTCAGTTATTATCATTATCAGGCATTATGTACTATATGTAATTGCATGTGCTATACTTTTACATGACTGGAAGTGCAGTAGATTTGTTTACACCAGCATTGCCACAAACACACGTGAGTAACGTACTACACTTAGATGTTATGATGGCTGAGATGTCACTTGGAGATAGGAACTTCCTGCTCCATTGTAATCTTTTTTAAATATGCTTTTTACTGGTGCATTGTAATTGTACATCATAATGAAGTTCAGAGTGATAGAAACACATGCGCACAACACTTGGTGCGTTTCCCTCCGGATCCCATCCTGCTCCCTCCCCCTCCACATACACATTATTGACATTGGTGTTGGTAACTTCATATATGTACATAGCATTATTTTAACTGTTTCTTTCATCAAAGACTCCCTTTTCCCCTTCCCACCTCCCTCCCCCAATCCCCTTCTGCTCTTCTACTGGTTTCTCTCCTCGTTTATCTGCAGTCTCTTTTGTTTCCTTATGTACAGACATGGGCTGTGGAAGGTGGCACTCGTCTGTTAACACTGGTGACCCAAGTTGGAGGACAGAGGTAAGTTGGAAAGGAAGGGTAGGGTGGAGAGGAGAGAAGGAAGGCAAGGAGAGAGGAGGGATAGACGTAGGGAGGGAAGTGGGTAGGAAGTGAGGAAAGTAGAGAAGGGAGGGAAGGAGAAGGATGGAGTGCCTGGAGCTAATCAAAGACTGGCTGTGGCCACAGCCCTTTGGTTTGTTGAGTTCTCTCTCCTCCTTGCACCTGGGACTTACCAATGTCCCACCAGGAGAGGAAGAGAAAGGAAATCTCAAAATTACCTCCAAGAGACCCACAGCCTCCCTACCATACAAGAGGCTGGAACTGGCATCACTTAATTCTGCTGTAGCCAGACCTTGGCCAGATGAAAAAGGGGGCTTGCCCTTTGCCGTGGGCTGCCTTCCTACTCCAGGCCAGGGTGAGCATCGTGGGCCTGGGGGAGAGGACCACTGGGCAGGAAGGGCTTGGGGAGAAGCAGCAGGCTGTGAGTAGAGTGAATGTCTTCTTGGGGTCAGGAAGACAGGAAGCACCTGCTACCAAGGTGAAAGGCCAGTTCTCTGAGAAGCTGGATCACCGCCAAAGTCATTATCTGAGGAACTAATTCTGGAAACTGAAGACTCGGTTGATGAGCCCTAAGGCTCACCAACTGCACGCTTAGCTCTGCACAAGTTAAGGAAAAAATAGGGGAATATGTATTATACACCAGGAAATGGACCTTACAAGTTTATGATTTCATTAGGGAGACAAGATTACTACATTTAAAAAGTAAAGAACACTTGAAGAGTGTTTGCATAACATAATGGAGCTGAGAAAAGAGGGATCAGGTGACGTCATATGTGGACCCCCTCTTTTTATCTTCTTTGCCTTACCCAGCTTCTACAGGTGCCAGCTCCAGTTTTCTTACCAGGGAGAATTTACAGTGGAGCTCTTAGCTTTCCAAGGTCAAAGCTCAGTTGAGGAGAAGAATTTTCCTAAACTAAAATTGCAAGTTGGGCAGTGGCCCATGGGTCCCCAGATTAATAGGAGCTTGTGACCAGCCCTCTGAACATGCCCCAGACTGAGAGGTCCTTAGAAGGAATAGCTATATGGCATACAGGAGGCTAGATCCTGGACTCTGGGCTTGCTACTGAAGTCCACAGCCCAAAGGTGACCAGCAAGATGCAGAGCAGAAGAGCTGTGGCAGGGGGCATCTCCACTGTGACCAGTATGGACCAGTGACACCTGGAAAGAGGAGCCTGGAGCCTTCATTCAACCCAGTTTAGAGTCAGGGAGAGACCGAAAAGAAACTTGGGTTGAATTTCTGGACAGCCCTGTAGGACGGGGATATGAAATCACCATTGAGCTGTTTTACAGAACATAATCTTGAGATCCTGAGTAGGTAAATTGAGAGTCATCACATTTCCAGTCCTGAGAGGCCTAGAGGTGGGTAGAACAGATGCAGTAGGGTTCAACCCTTGGGAACAATATTAGGGCTTGTTGGCAGTGGGGGAGGGGGAAAGAAAGGGAGTAGAACAGAATAAGCAACATGGCAGTCCCGGTGAGTGAGGACCCAGTGGCTGGGATGGTGAAGAAATGGGCTCAGCTGGAGAATATGGCCAAATTAGGGAGCAGAAAGAAACCCACTTTCAATGTCCCTCCTTCTCCTTATCAAAGAGCATCTGTCATCGAACAACTACATGGACAAGGCACTGGGTTGTCTGTGACATGTAGGGAGACATGAAGTACATGGGCTGGGTGCTTGGAAGTTAAAGAAATAAGATTGATGAGCGAGAAAAGCTCATCCAAGACAGAGTGCTGTGTTCATGAAGGAGACTGTCAATATGTTTATTTATCCCACCAAATCTCCCTGAGCACCTTCTTCATACCCTGCCAAGCACTGGGGTCACAAAGGCAAATAGTCTATGTATCAAAGTGCACCCTGGACAAATGCAGAGAAATCACTTCCAGCTGAGGAAAGTCTCCCAAAACTGGGCCCAGAAGCGCCGGTGGGATCTGGTTGATATCTGGGGAGGAGGCAGGTGTTATACACCTGTGGCATAGATGGCTCATGGGACCAATGGCCTGTGGAACGTCACAGGTGGCATGAGGGTGATGTGGACCAAGAGTGGGCCAGTCTGAAAAGAAGATCCGTGTGACCACAGAGGCAGGTGAGGTTGGACAGGACATTAGGGAGCAGACAATAAGATGTCCCTTTAGTGTTCCCTAAAGGCCTTTGCTTTTTAGGCAGTGGGTACCTGTGGCTACATATGATTTCTGATCAGCAGCGTGCCCCACAAAATCTTCTGCCACTGCCAAAGTGAATGGCAAATGGGGTCATTTTGGCATGTCGGGAATGTGTCTCCACCCCCCACTTGGTACTAAGGATTGAACTCAGGGTTATTCTACCTCTGAGATAGACCCCCAGACCTATTTGATTTTTATTTTGAAACAGGGTCTCACTAAGTTGCCCAGGCAGGCCTCAAACCTGTGATCCTCCTGTCTCTGCCTCTGAAGTACTGGGATTATAGGTGTGTGCTATCATGCTAGGCCCACATGTCCTCTTTGAATAGCTGATTTAAGGCAACCCTTGTTTGTTCCTTCCAATCCGATGAGATGAGACAACAGAAGGTCCCTGTCACAGCAACTTCTGCTCCCCATTGCCACCTGAAAAGGAGATGGTGATGAGTCCCCAAGGCCCACAGCAAAATCTATGTCCACTCACGGAATCCCAGGAGTACGCCAATGGAGTCAGGGCCAGCCAGTCTGGCTGACCATCGACATGGCTATAGGGTGCACAGAATGCATCTTCAGATGCCTCAGGCAGGAGTGTGTGTGTCTGGGAGGATGGGGGAGCGAGTGCTTGTGTGTGCCTGCAATGCTCCAGGGCACAGGGTGTTCGGTAACCCAGTTCTGATGTCACAGTCCACCCAACAGCCAAAGCATTGCAATTTGTCCTGCCTTTGAGGTTACCAGCAAGCAAATCTCCCTGCAAGAAGGCCATTATCCCCATGAACCCTGAAGTCATGAGCAAATTGCACCACAGCTCCCTCTTCTCACAGAAAGTCCTATACAGCTGAAATTGAACACCAAAAGCAGTCTAGGCTTTAAGCTATGCAACTATCTTTTCACCAATACCCAATCAACATGTGCTGATTTAATAATAGAGGGGTCACAAAAAGACCAACCCAAGGGAGTTTTGTAGTGTTCGGAGGTGGGGAAGAACTTTTCCACCCCTTTACCTTGGAATGGTGGTTATGGTGGTAGTAGAGGTGACAGTATTGATGGAAATGGATAGAAGTTGTGAATTTGCTAAACTGGAATTTCTGGGCCAGTCATAATCAGGTATGTGGAGAAAGCTGCTTTCAAACTGAATCATGTGCCTGGAATAAATCAATCAAGTGCTTCTTTTTTTTCTTTTTCTTTTTCTTTGTTTTTTTTTTTGCGGTACTGGGGATTGAACCCAGGGGCGTTCTACCTCTGCGCTACACCCCCGGCCCTATTTTTTTTTATACTTTATTTTGAAACCGGGTCTCACGAAGTTGCGGAGGGCCTCACTAAGTAGAGAGAGAGAGAGAGAGAGACAGGGAGAGAGAGAGAGAGAGAGAGAGAGAGACAGGGAGAGAGAGAGAGAGAGAGAGCTGAGGCTGGCCACGAACCCGGATCCTCCGGTCTCCGCCTCCCAAAGTACTGGTATTACAAGCATGCGCCACCACGCCCGGCCAATCAAGTGCTTCTAATGAATCTACCCTCTAGACCCCCAGCCTAATCCAGATTTCTGACTCCTTGTGCTGCCACACCCCACCCTATCCCCAGATTCCAACTTGGCCCCTGCAAGTCCCCACCCTCTATGTGACGGCCATTCCCTGGGCACTTTCCTCCAGCTCCAGGGAGGAGAAGCAAGTGACCACCCTCTAGACCCTTCTACCTCCCATCCACACACCTTGGGACCCTCCCCCAACCAGAAGCAGCAGATAAGTTTTATTTGTGGTTTTTCTCCCCAAGCATACAGGCAGCCACTTTTAAGCAAAATAGCTTAACAAAGAGAAGGTGAATACAGGCTGGACAAACTGCAGCCTTGCCAGGGAGCCCAGCACTTGCACTCTTGAAATGCAGATTTCCCTGTGGCAGTCCTGGCCTCTTATGCAGGGGTGGCAGTCACTCCCGGAGGAAAGACGAGATTTAAATTGGTAATAAAGCGCTTTACCAAATTGGACTTTGACCTTGTTCAGAATTCCGCTGGCCCGTGTTCCCTGACCAGCCACCCTTGCTTCTGTCCAATTGTTCCCTTGAGTTGCTGCTGCTATCTGAGGTGGTCAGGCAGCCTGTCACCAGCTGCCACCTCCCTGGCTGCCTTCCACCTGGCTGGCTCAGAA
Organism: Glis glis; assembly: GCA_004027185.1. NCBI lineage: Eukaryota > Metazoa > Chordata > Mammalia > Rodentia > Gliridae > Glis > Glis glis. The sequence goes on from PVJS01026541.1 coordinate 17,308, forward strand.
AGCCTTGGAAATCAAACAGCTTCGCCTGTCCAGCTTCTCTTGCCATCTCTGAGCCTGGAGCAAGACAAGAGTGACTTGGCTGAGGCCTGAGGCCCCGGCTGGGCCTGCTTGTAGGGCATGGGAAGAGGTGCGTGAGGCCCAGCATGCCACTCTTCGCACATTCTTGGTTACCAGAGCAATTCTCCAAAGTAGCCTGGAATGGCCAGTGTGGGCCCTGGCCCTGCTGCGTCCAGGGCCACAGCACAGAGCCAACATCCGTGTGCTCCGGCTCCCCCCACTGCCCCAGAACACCCTCTGCTCACCACGGTTCTGCTCATTTCTTCAGTCTGGAAAGTATTCCATGTTCTCTTATGCATATCTAAACTCTTCCCTTCCTTCCAGGGCTGGGAAACCAAGCCACACCCACTGCTGTCACCTGGGGCTCCACCATCCTCCTCTTACCTCGTCAGTGTGGGGTTCCAGTCAAGTGTCTGGGGCATCTAATCACATCCTCATTTGCCTTGCTGCCTCATTGTTTCAAGTCATCTCCCCAATAAAATGGTAGGCTCCCAGGGAATGTATTGGCACGTAGTAGGTCTACTGGGAACAAATGAATGAAAGAACAAATGAATGGGTTGCTTTGGGCATAGCAACGCTTTCTTTAGATGCCCAGGGCTTCTTCCAACAAGACAGTTCTTTTCTTCACATTGCACAGACTGCTGCCCACACACCTGTGTCTGGGAGGGGAGGGCAGGCAATAGAGGAACAGAGTCCAAACGCCCTGGCGTGAGTGCAGGAGCCCTCCTCCTGCACACACCACAGTGATCCTCAAAACGGGGTGGGGGGCTATGTGAAAATCTCATTCATTATGAGGGTGGGTCTGAAAACACACTCTTGAATATGCACACATTTATGTGTGCAAACACACACACAGAGCATAGTATTGAGGCCTAGAAACAGTGAAGAAGTACAATCAGAGAGAGAACAGGAAGGAAGGGGACCACTGCATCCATCTCTGGTCACCCTGAAGTGGCTGCATCCATCCTCAGTCACCATGCTGGGTTAGCACGACACCCCCAGGTCTGCTGTGCAGCAGAGTCACATGGTGAGCCCAACAAACATGTACCTTCTCCTAAGGCCCATCTCAGGCCCCACTGCAATCCCCCCAATTCAGAACCACAAAGTGTGTGTGTGTGTGTATGTGTGTGTGTGTGTGTGTGTGTGTGTGTGTAACAAGCTCCCCTGGGATTCTGGTGCCAGAATGTTCCTGGACCCTGAGTTTGGAATTGCTGGGGTCAAGTGTGGTTTTAGGCAAATTGGTGATGGTCTTGTTGAAGACCATGGCAGCCCTCTAAAGACTGACTCTGGGCCCGCAACACAGCATGGGCAAACCAGATCTACTCCCGGAGAAGGAGCACCCAGCCTGAACTTCCTGCTGGCTTCCTCTTGGCTCCAGCAGTCAATCACCCTAGGCCGGATTAAGTGACCTCCACTATTTCATGGGAACCCTTTTCTAGTGCTTTGTTGTTTATTTTCACAAAGTCACACATTACAAATATTTGATAATGGAGACCTGAATGCCATTCTCCTTCCTGTTTAACATGCTTGCCTATCAACCTCACCTGCCAGAGGTAATGTGGACACCAATCCCCCACTGACTCATTCAAGGTGAGCCTGGGTCACTAACCCATGACCTTATTTTCTTTGGGGCTTCTGTTTGGCTGAATTCTTCTATCCTTCACTGAAAAACAATTTGGACAGTAAGCTTTGGACCAGAACCCTCAGGCACAATAGTTGGGCAGAATGAGAAAAGGCCTTTGATTTTTTTGGTTTGTTTTTTTTTTTTTTCTTTTAAGATAAGTCTATGGTCACAGAAGAATGAAAATTGTATCTGTGTGGGCCTGTGCTGGACCTTGCAATTCACCTGCCTTACTTAGAAACTATCTTGAATCTAAGTTATGCATAATAAGACCTTTAAGAGGAGAAAAAATAATTCCTGAAAAGGAAGAGTTTACATACTGAACAAGCAGAAGCATTCACTCACCCCCATCATCGGGGCTGATAGCTGATAGAAATTGGTGAAAGACAGAGAATATGGAAACAGAGTCTATAGTCATCCCATATAGGAAACTTTATGCTGGATCCCCAAATGGCGAGGTCCAAGTGGAAAGGTGAAATAAGAAAAATATCTGCCCTGCACACAAGGAAGATTGCTTGTCTCACATTAGCACTGAGTCAGGAGGAAATAATCTCTGAGATTGAGTGGGGAAGGAAAGGCGGAGAGAAGAAGGAAACCAGAGAACTGACACCCTCGGAGTATCCTTTATGTGGCATCTATTGTATGACAGGCACTCACACCCCATTATCACATTTTTTTCTTTCTACTTTTCTTTCTGTTTTATTTTTATTTTTTTCTGATACTAGGGATTGAACCCAGGGGCATTCCACCTCCAAGATATACCCCCCAGACACTTTTTATTTTTTATTTTGAAACAGGATCTCACTAGGTTGCTCAGAGTCTCACTAAGTTGCTGAGACTATCCTCGAACCTGCGACCCTCCTTTCTCAGCCTCCCAACTACTGGGATTACAGGTGTGTGCCACCACACCTGGCTCCATTATCACATTTAATCCCATGCACTATCCTGTTTTATACAAGAGGAAACTAAGATAAAAGGCTGAGGTTTATGGCGTGAGACTGCAGATCCCATGGTCACTGGCATCATTCAAAGAGCTCTGTTCAGCCTCTCACAGCCACTGTGAATCCATGCCCAGGAATCGCTTCTTCCCCACCAGCCTCCACATGCTCCCCTGGAACAACGCCTTCTCAATCTGGGCAGATCAGCCCCCAGGGTCAGAAATAGACAATAGCCAGGCCATGGGGAATAACTTAATGGAAGAGCAAGATAACCCACCTGTGACAGTTAATATTATTTGTCAACTTGGGTAGGCCATGGGATCCAGATATTTGGTCAAATATTATTCTAGATGTTTCCATGAAAATAGTTTTGAAAATATGAGATTAACATTTAGAGCAAAAAGTAAACATCATTCAATCAGCCAAAGGTTGTCTTAGTATAATTTCCGTTGCTATAACAAAATACCGGATACCAGGTAATTTATAAAGGATAGAGGTTTATTTAGCTCATAGTTCTGGGGGCTGGAAAGTCCAAGAGCATGGCATTGGCATCTGGTGAGGGCCTTCTTGCTGCATGATAACAGGGCAGAGGGCATCACATGGCAAGACAGAACCAGCCTGGTCCTGGTAGCTCAGGTCTCTCTTCCTCTTCTTATAAAGCCTCTAATGCCAGCCTGATGACCTTATCTAATCCTCATTACTTCCCAAAGCTTCTAGACAAGTCAAGACTTGATGCCAAGGAGCACATTCCAGGCAAGGAGAGAGAGAGAGAGAGAGAGAGAGAGAGACAGAGAGACAGAGAGAGAGAGAGAGAGAGAGAGAGAGTTACACACTGGAGTTGGCTGGAAGGTGGGTGGCAGGAGCAGGGGCCATGGCTGCAGATAAGGTGGGGGAGGAAAGGTGGCCCTGCAGAGCATCAGGCAGAGCTCTGCAGAAGCTCTTAGAATTGGTCCACCAGATTCCAAGGAACTTCTAAACATTTTGGGCCTAGGGAGTGATATGAAGAAAGAATTCTTCAAGAATGCTATTGTTACAGGAACTTGTGAAAGAGAGAAAGATGGGGAGGAATCCTCCTAAAGCCATCCCTTTGGACAGATGTCTGTCTCCATATCACTGGGACAGAGGTCCTGAGGCAGTCCCCCAAAGAGGAGGTGGACCTTGACTCAGGCCATGAGGGTCCTTGATGTCATCATAGAAAAGAATTTAAGGACAGGTCACAGTGAAGCACAGATTGATTTTATTGAGAAAAGGAAAGAAGTATACACTCTGAGAGCTAGGATAGAGTGTGGACATTGGAGAGGAATGCTCTGGCTACAGCTTCTCTGGGCATAGTTATACATGTAAAACCTGTAGTGCAGGGACATGATCTAAGAGGATGTTTTTAGTTTTCCTTTGTGTTGAGACTGGCTATATTAATTATTACTCACTAAGGCTTATTTTCTTCTTTGTTCTTGATGAAAAATCTCTGATAATTTCCCCACAAGGGGTTTTGTCATTCTGTTTTGTGACCATAAACAGTACTACACTGATGTAACATTGCGGGTTTGACTGAAGGTATGACACAGATTAATCGGGTGACCGATGGATCAGGTCTAATGATTGATTTCGTTGTGCTGTTTGTGATCAGAGTATGTGAAAGTGAACTTTGAATCTGAACTTTTAATCATAGTCATTCTTTTGTCCCTTGGGTCTCTCTCTTCTCTAGCCTTGTGTTTTCTATCCTACCTCATCCTGAGGTTAGACTAGAAGTGGCAGTTAGAGAAGGGGGAACAAGAATGTCAAGCTTCCAAAGAGTTATCCCAGCTGTTCGAAACCAGGAACAACAGGGAGATGTTGGGCTTTTTGCCCAGAGCCCGTGAGGAAGCCCGAGAGGCCAGTTCATGACCCCTGGTCACATTGCGCACATGCAGCCAGAAGGCTCCCCCAGAGTGAGAAGGGTTTAGCCCATGTTGTCTCCGGGGCCTTCCCTGGTCTCTTTCTTCCACCCCTTCCAGATCTTCCGGGGTCTGTTTGCCTGAAGCTTGGGCCCTGGGAGGGGGGCGGGCTTTGCTTGTTCTTCATGGAAACCAGGCTCCTTCACCAGCACTGAGGACCCCCTGCTTGGGCCATCTGCACATCCAGCCCTCCCTCAGGGCACCTTCCTCCCTGTCCAGCCTATAGGGAACTTCTCCAGCTTTGGGGTCAGTGCTCTGCTGAGGTGCCTAACCCAGGTTTAATCTCAAGCAGAATCAAGACTATTTTCCTGACTGAGTTCATCCTCAAGGGCAGTCTCTGAGAGGAACCTTCCAGAACTCGGCCTTGACAACCCTTCAGTATGAAAAGGGGTGAACATGGATAAAACACATCATAGATGTCCATTCCCAAAGAGAGAAGGCAAGCTCCATCTCATGCCTCTCTCCTTTCCTCCCCTTCCCCTCCTCTCTCCTTTTAAATCCTACTCGAGAAGATGGCGGGAGAAAATGTGGGCTCCAGGGCTCCATTCATGTGCTCACCAGTCCTCCCACAGAGACAGCCACACTCACCATGAGCTCAGGAGGCTGACTTGAGTAGGTAGAAGGCCGACTTGGAGTTCCTGGGCAACGGCCTTCCAGGCCATGTAGCATCCCTGCGCTGCGTCTGATGCTGCCCCATGAGAAAACAACTCACTTTCTCAAAAGGGACTGACCTCAAGCTCCAAAGGGAAATGTTTTTCTTGGCACCCAGACTGAGGAAATTATGCCTTCAGGCTACCAACTTGCTGTGGCAACACATGACCATGGCTTGGTTCTGCAGATGTCTGGGCTTGGGAGCCCCATCACAGACCCCTAGGATTTCCCCAACAATACCCAAAACCACACCATGTCGGCTCTACCCTATAGCGATCATCACACCCACCATGGATCATGGCCACGTGGCTACATTTAGTGCCATTTCCTGTAGGTTCCTAAAGAGCAAGAATCATGTTTTTATCTTTATGTTCATGTTTGAAATTGTTCTCTGTATGAAACTGATCATTCTTCAGCTAAATCCAACCACCCCCATGCCAGCATTTTGGCTGAGCCACCCCTCCTCTGAAATGGTCCCCCAGAGATGGCCCATCTCTCATGAGCGTTCTAATGAGATAATGGCTAGGGATTTATAGCCCACCCCTGCCCCCTTCCCAGAAGCCAGATCAGAAAAAAAATTCCAGATCTTCAACCTTTCCCAATTCAGCTGCCTCCCACCAAAAGAGAATTTCTGCTAGTTTGTAGGATCCCAAGTCAGGTTTCATTGTCCAGCACAAGACTGTCGCACTTTCCCCCTTCGGTATTTCAACATTGGGCAGGGTTGCAAAGAAATGGGCCACATTCCAATCATGTCATCGCTGGGGAAACAGTAAAATGCCTGAAGTCGATAAAGGCTACAAACTGCCACAGAGATAAGGGCAGGTCTCTAATCCTTCTCTAGCAAGGGCCTTCCGAGGGAGCTCAGAGTGCCCTCTGGCAACACTGTGTTTGCTCACTCAGCAGAAACCTGCAAAATGTTTCCTGCTTTGAAGCCTCAACTGGCTCTAGCAGGACTATGCTGCCAGTTGGAGGGCCCAACACTGAGCAGGGAGCATCCCACATCCACATGCAGCCCACACACCCTGCAGACCCGTGTGGTCTGATTTAGCAGATATCTGGAGGAGGGAGCCTCCAGCAGGTTTGTAATCAAAAGCATCACCTCTTGCATCAGGACATTTTTAACTCATTTGATCTTCAAAACAAGCTAGGACAGGTATTGTTGTTCCCATTTTGTAGATGAAAAAACCGAGACCCTGGAAGTTAAGGCATACATGGATTTTAAGTGGTAAAACCATTTGGGTCTTCTGACTCCTAATTCAGGGCTTTTCCCTAAAAAAGTGCAGCACACCACCACCACCACCCCTTTTTAGAGTGGAGTATTTGCTTTGAACCTTATAAACGGGCCCTGAAGATGCTGTAAATTCTTCACCCCATCCTCTCCAAGTCCATTTGGCAACTGCATCAGAAAAGACATCCTCAACTTGAAGATGTAAGAAGCGTCTCCTACAGTATGCCCTGACCAACCACAAACTTACTCTCCCTCCCTGATCAGAACAGGTGATGAGTCACGCTGCCTTGGGCTACCTGGGCTCCCCAGGGCAGCATATGAAAGTGTTCTGGAAATACATCCCACTGCAGAAGTAGAAGGACCCAGGGCATGGAGCCCTACTGCTCAAATAGCCAGTGTGAACATCTGCCTTTGGAGTCAGATTGAAATTCCAATGTATATAATTTAGGAAACGTGAAAATCACTTTATTTATTTACGTATTTATTTTTTGCATTTTACAGACAACACTTGTTTGCCCAGTCCAATGCTAGGCACAGAGAGATATATAAATGCCTAAGAAGCATGGGCCCTTTGCAGAGCCTGTGATGCATCCCCTCTCTGCTTTCCTGCCAAAGAGCAGAAAGAACAGAGGTCTCCGATAATCTCTACTTAATCCACCTCCTGAGACCCAAAACCAGGACTTTGTGGGTTAACAACTTCACGGCCAAGAGCAGACAGAGGCTCCTTTTCACAGAAGAGGGAGGCTGATGCACCTGGATACCCAGGATGCCTTTTCCTTCCAGTGCTGGGTCTGCTCTGGCCCTAAACTACCTTGAGAGGTTGGTTACGACACATGGTAGAACCAGAGAATTCCGAGTCCACCTCAGTGGCCTACAGGTTACTTTCAGGGCAAATCTGAACTGATCTGGTCCAAACCACTGCTTCCCCTTGGAGCCCGCGTATATGGCTTTACATGAACTGTGATCACCTATGACTTGCTGTGTCATCCTGACTCCTCCATGTGATGACAAGTGACTCGAGGCAGGGAGGTAGGCAGTGGGTCTCCCAGAGCTATAAGCGCCCATGCGGCAGCCCTCACCCTCTGCAGAATCCTTGAATCCGTTCTTCCCTCCGAATCATTTAACATCATTCCAGGTCCTTCCTATCAAAACCCAAACTCAAGAAAGGATCTGAAGGCAGAACCAGAGCCAACTGAGCTGGAGTCACGTCTGCTTTTCCAGGTGAAGGGGCCGAGGTTACCTCAGCTCTTCAGATAGACCCTGGCCCCTGCAACTCCCACTCATGGAGACCAGGAAAAGTGGAGGCATCAGTGAGGAGGGAAATGTTACTGGCCAGTGGTCAGCACCCATTTATGAAATCAGTATGACTTCTACTTCCCGTTTAAGACTTTTCATGACCTGGTAGGGACAAGACTTTGCACACCCTTAGCACCCGCAACACCATGTCGGATCCCTTGCTAGTTGCCTATTGCTTTCAAGTCAACAAATAAGTGACCTGCTCTGGGTCTGCATATCCCATATAGATCTCATATAGATGGAGCTTGTATTTTTTTTTTTTTTTTGCAGAACTGGGGATTGAACCCAGGGGCATTCTACCTCTGAGCTACACCCTGAGCCCTATTTTTTATTCTTTATTTTGAAACAGGGTTTCACTAAGTTGCGGAGGGCGTCACTAAGTAGCTGGGGCTGGCTGCGAACCTACGATCCTCCTGTCTCAGTCTCCCAAGTACTGGAGGAGCTTGCATTTGATCGTTTACTCATGGGGCAGTGGCCTTGGGTGGGTGATCAGAACGTCCTCAATACCCTCTGTTCTTGTAGCACGTTCCTCAGCTGGGCTAGAATTACCATGTCTTGCAGCTCCAATCCCAGGACAATCAAGGTTCACTCCACTTAGGTCTCCCCAGGCAGGCAGTGTCTAGAACATCTTGCTCACTCTAGCTGATTCAAGACACACTTACTGAGTACCTACTGTATGCCCAGCATTGGGACAGGTACAAGGAAGCCACAGTCACACCAGGCACCTCAGTAACCAACAGCCCTCTTCACCACATGGGTGCTTGGCCAAAGCTCCTCACAGGGCTGGGGAGCTGAGAGAAGAGCAGCCAAAGAAGAGCTCGTCACCCAGGCTGGGGTGAGCAGGATGCTGAGGGAAGGCTGGGGGCGCAATTGTCTACCTGCAATTTCAGTACAATATGGAAAATGAAAGGTTAGAGATACATACACAGTCTGCCTTAAACAACTGGCTTCCCTATACCTAGTCCCTCTTGCTTTGTTTTATTGTCTCCTATCCTGCTTAGCAGAGTTTTTTGTAATGTATTCACTCTGCTGAAATTGGCCTACAATCACCTCATAACTGGCATCCCAACATTCTATCCTTCATCTTACAAACCCCTCAGTGTCTGAGTCTCTTGGCTCCTCCCTCCTCCTTTCTTGGTCTTCCTGTCGCCCTCCCTCCTACCTCCCTGGTGTGGACTCCCTGGTGACTCTCTTTTTTTCATGCTACTCAGTTTCCCCATCTCACCCACATCCAACATCAGCTACCACCTCCCTGTTAAGCCCTTCCCTGAGCACCTGAAGTCCCAGACACTGCTAAACACTTACGCACACTGTCTTAATACTCTGCAATCTGATAAGATAGGATTTGGACTCCTTTTTTTTTTTTAACAAAAGAGGCAAACACCACAGAGACAGCTTGTAGATTTTGTCTTCCTCCCATTTGCACATCTAGTAAAAGGCAAAGGAGGATTTGAGTAAGACACCAAGTTATGTCACCTCCCACATGGTGGGGGAAGGTCTCGCCTTCAACTCCTCCTTCACTCCACACTCCTGTGTCCAGCCTCCCCTGAGTCGGGCCCATGAGATATCCTTTCCACCAGCACTTCAAACTTAACATGTACAGAGAGGCCTTCTCACCCCACAGACAGGTGCTCTCCTGTCCTCCCTGCCTCAAAACCCAGGACACCACCAGGCACCCAGACTCCTTCTCTAAACACTGGGCTTTGTCATCCTGACCCCTCTCCTGGCTTCCTTTCTCGCTCCACTCTTCCTTCCTCAGCAGTCTCACCCCTGCCTGGTCTCCCCTGTCCCAGTTCACCCCTCCAGTCCATTCTCCACACTTTGGCCACTCTTTTTTTTTTTTTGCGGTACCAGGGATTGAACCCAGGGGCATTCTACCTCCGCGCTAC
>PVJS01026542.1:0-19488 GCA_004027185.1 Glis glis
GGGGATTGAACCCAGGGGCGTTCTACCTCCGCGCCACACCCCCGGCCCTATTTTTTATACTTTATTTTGAAACTGAGTCTCACGAAGTTGCAGAGGGCCTAAGTAGAGAGAGAGACAGAGAGAGAGAGAGAGCTGAGGCTGGCCACGAACCCGGATCCTCCGGTCTCTGCCTCCCAAAATACTGGGATTACAAGCGTGCGCCACCACGCCCGGCTTGATATCCCTCTCTTGTCTTATTGCTCTGGCAAGAGTCTCGAGGACTATATTGAAAAGGATAGTGATAGTGAGCATCCTTGTCTTGTTCCTGATTTTAAAAGGAATTCCTGCAGTTTTTCCCCATTCAATATGATGTTGGGTTTGGGTTTATTGTACATTGACTTAATGATGTTGAGGTAAGTTCCTTCTATTCCAATTTTCTGTAGAGTTTTTAACATGAATGGGTGTTGGATTTTGTCAAATGCTTTTTCAGCATCTATCGAGATGATCATGTGATTTTTGTTCTTAGTTCCATTTATGTGGTGAATAACATGTATTGATTTGCATATATTGAACCAGCCTTGCTTTCCTGGAATGAAACCAACTTGGTCATGGTGTACAATTTTCTTGATGTGGTTTTGAATGCACATGACTAGTATTTTGTTTAGAATTTTTGCTAAACAAATTGGCAAATTTGTTGCCAATTTGCCTCTAATTTTCTTTTCTTGAGGTATCTTTATTTTGCTTTGGTATTAATGGGATACTGGCCTCATAGAAGGAATTTGGAAAAATTCCATCTCTTGATTTCATGGAATAACTTGTGAAGTATTGGGTTTAATTCTTCTGTAAAGGTTTTGTAGAATTCAGCTAGAAATTTGTCTGGACCTGGACTTTTCCTTGATGGCAGACTTTTTATTGCTGTTTCTATCTCTTTGCTTGCTATTGGTTGATTCAGGTTTTCTATATCCTCTCGGTTCAATTTAGATAGGTTGTATGTGTCTAGGAATCTGTCCATTTCTTCGATGCTTTCCAGTTTATTGGAATATAAGTTTTCAAAGTAGTTTCTGATGATCCTCTGAATTTCTCCATTATCTGTGGTGATGTCTCCTTTTTCATTTCTGATTTTGGTTCTTGTTTTGTTGATTCTTTGTATTTTTTTTATTCTCTATTTCATTGATTTCTGCTCTGATTTTAGTTATTTCCTGCTTTCTACTGGCTTTGACTGTTCCTGTTTTTCTAGGTCCTTGAGATGTGTCATTAGGTTGTTTATTTGGTGACTTTCTGTTTTTCTTATGTGGGCACTCTGTGCTATAAATTTTCATCCTAACACCGCCTTCAAAGTGTCCCATAGGTTTTGGTTCGTCATATCTTTATGTTCATTTAATTCCAGGATTTTTTTTATTTCTCCCCTTATTTCCTTTCTGATCTAGTCCTCATTCAAGAGTGTATCATTCAATCTCCATGTACTTATGTGATTACTTTTGGTTTTCCTGTTTTTAATTTCTACTTTCATTCCGTTATGATCTGAGAGGATGCAGGGAGTTATATTACATCTTTTGAATTTGCTGGTGCTTGCTTTGTGGCCCAGGATGTGGTCTGTTTTGGAGAAGGTTCCGTGGTCAGCTGAGAAGAATGTGTATTCAGCTGTTGCTGGTTGAAATATTCTGTATATGTCTATTAAGTCCATTTGGTTTACAGTTTTCTTTAGGTCTGAAGAGTCTTTATTCATCTTTTGTCTAGAGGATCAATCCAGTGACGTGAGTGGTGTGTTGAAGTCTTCCAGTATTATTGTGTTTGTGTCTATTTGAGACCTGATGTCCTGAAGACTTTGTTTTATGAATGTGGGTGCACCCACATTTGGGGCATAAATGTTTACTATCATTATATCTTCTTGTTGCATTATTCCTTTTATTAATAAGAGGTAACCCACTTTGTCTCTTCTGATGTGTTTTAGTTTAAAGTCTGTTTTGTTGGATATGAGCATTGCTACCCCTGCATGTTTTGGGTCTCCATTTGCATGGTATATCTTTTTCCATCCTTTCACCTTTAGCATATGGATATCTTTGGCTATAAGGTAAGTTTGTTGCAAGCAGCATATAGTTGGGTTATGTTTTTTAATCCACATTGCCAGTCTATGTCTTTTAATTGGAGAGTTAAGACCTTTGACATTCAATTTTATTATTGAAATATGATTTTTGTTTCCTGCCATTTTGAGTTCTATTTTCTGTTTGATGTAGTGTTGTATCTCCTTGCTTAGTTGCCCACCTGGTGGAATTCACCTCTTCTCTGGTTCTGGAATTTGCTTGTTTTTTCTTCTTTGTGTTTTATTTCTTTTAGTATTTTCTCTAGTGCAATGTTGAATGATATCAGTCTTGGTTGGAAGTTGTTTTGATACAGGGTCCAGAATACTTCATACCAGTCCCTCCTGGCATTCATGACTTTGGTTGAGAAGTCTGGAGTGATTTTTAATATTTTTCCCCTGTATGTCACCTGTTCTTTTATTCTTGCTGCTTTTAAGATTTTTTTCCTTGGCCTCCATGTTAGTCATTTGGTTATTATGTGACCTGGGGAGGTCCTTCTTTGGTCTTGTATTAACACTGTTCTGTATGTCTCCTGTATGTGAATGCCCAAGACTTTTTCTATGTTTGGAAAGTTCTCTGAAATTATTTCTCCGAAAGTTTCTGATACCCTTGTTTGTGCCTCTAGACCTTCTTCAATGCCTTTTATCCTTAAATTAGGGCATTTTTTCTTGTTCCATATATCTTGGATGTTTTGGGTATGTTGCTGTAATATTTTCTGTATATCGTTGACTGTGTTTTCAGTTTTGAATAAAGTGTCATCCAAGAGTGTTACCCTGTTTGCCATGTGATCTAGCCTGTCAGAGTTGGTTTCTATTGTAGTCTTCAATTTATTTATTGACTCATTTTGTTCAAAGTCTCTTTCTGGTTCTTTCTTAAAGCCTCAATTTCTTCTTTCATCTTCTGTAAGCTCTCTTTGAGGCCTTTCATAATTTTGAAGATAAGAATTCGGAATTCTCCATCTTGCATTTCCTGCAGATCAGTATCAGTAATCTCCCTGTTGTTGCATTCTGAGAGTTTATTGTTTCCTTGCTGTTCCTCAATCTCATATTTTCAGTGTTCTCATTTTTGTGTTTCTGTTGTCTTGGCATCTTCTTTCTCTTTGTGTGTAAGACCAGTGTCTGTTTGTTATCCCTATATGATAAGGTCTATGCTGGGGGTATATATTTGCCTCTTCCAATCTGACTCCTATAATCAATCTCTTGAGTTTGTCTCCCAGAGCCTCTTTACCTAGATATAGTTCTTAGTGCAGGCAAAGAGGAGTCTATGATTTGCTGCTGGCTGCCATGATTTCTTGGCCCAAACTCCAATGGGCTAGAGACTATGATATTCTGTTCAGAGCCTGCAGCCTGCTTGTTGGGATTTAGTGCCCCACAGCCACTGCCACTGCTCTGCTGATTGCGAGCCCTTGATACTGTAGAGCACTGACCTCCTGACTCTGTGGCCGGTGGGCTCAGGCTCAGCAAAGCCAGCGGATTGCTATGATCTGAGCTTGTGGCTTGGCTCACTGTGCTTTGATGGACCCTGGGACACCGCCCCTGATCTGATTGTTAAGATCACATGAGGTACTGTCTGTCACTGGAATTCATAAATGCCAGGTATAAACTCTGCTATCAAAAAGAGTGTCCAGTTCCCAGCCTGTAGCTATGATCAAGTGGGGCCCTGCTGGGCCTCTCGCCTCTTGGCCTCGAGGTGTGCCCTGAGCAAGATGGTGCCACTGCCACTCTCTGCCCAAAGACCAGGGTCTGGCAGGGAGAAATTGTACAGTTCCAAGCCTGGGGCTTGGGTGGCTCAGTTCTTTTAGCCCCAGGGACACCTATGCTGTTCTGGCAGCTGCAACCACATGCGCCCTCTCTGGCCTCTGGTGTTGGAGCTCACAGTGCCCAAACATACCCAGGCACAAGTTTGTTGCTTTCTGAGCTTGTACCTCAGTAGGATGAGTTATTTCCACCAGTCACCATGGCTGGGTACCCTGTGTTGGTCCCTGGCGACCCTAGTTATGCTCTGTGAGCTGCAGGCTGTAGTTCCCTCCTACCCGAATGTTTAGATGAGCTATTCCAGATCTTATTTCTATAAACATGCTGTATATTCTACCACATTAATCTAATACTTGTTGCCATAGTTAGTGCATTTTCAGACATGGTCTCAAATATTAGAGTTCACTTATATCTTGTATTAGTTTAGGTTACAATCTAAGCTGCTGTTAAAATAAAGGGACAAAAACATAGTAGTTTACCTCTTATGTTGGGTTCAAATGTAGTCATTCCCAGGATGGTAGGATAGCTTTTCCATCATCAACAAAGGACTTTTAGATCCAGAGTGTCTTCTCTAGCTTCCACCATTATATCTGCTTCTCAGCCATCAGAAAAGAAAAATATCAAGGGCATCACCAAAAAGTGATGTGCATTACTTCTGCTACATGTAGCTGCAGCAGAGGCTATAAAATAGAGTCTTTGCCTGCATAAGTAAAAGTAATCTCTTCAGTGACTAAAAGAAGAAGGGCAGAATGAATATCAGTGTATAGCTAGCAGACTCTACCACATATCCCAATAGTAATATCCTGATTTTTCACATTGTACAAATTATTGTTAACTGGCTAGATCAGTTATGGGGCAGGCCAGAAGACAAAAAGCAGTCCAGATAGTTTAAGAAATAGAGACTTAGTAGTTTATAAAATTGCTAGAAAGACTGGAGAAGAAGACTCTAAACTGAGTCTCTAGAAATTACTCCCAGAGCACTACAGAATTGACTGTCCAGTAGAAATACTACTTCTGTTCTATCATGGAACTATGAAATTTGAGAATATAGGGCAATAGCCAAATTCAGGAATAGGAAATCTGAGTCTGGAAGCTTCTATAATCACAAATCCCCATCAAATTCCACAGAGCTATTTATAGGGTACTAAAATATGGCCATTGTCTCCACTGAAATTGCTTCCAAAATCATAGGAAGCTGGAGATAAAAGTATGGAACACTGCTTCATAAAATGTCACATTTCCATGTCCATGTTTGCTATCATATGCATAACCAAAAAAAGCTACTTCCCAAATTGTACAGATGTGCTTAATTTGCAGAACCAAATTTGCATCCAGAATACTGGCTACAAGGGAGTCTGAAAATGTCATTGATAGTGCCACATCCTTTACAGAACAGGAAGACACAGCGAAAATGTGGATTGAAGATGAGAGTCAATCTACCATGCCCAACACTGTGGCAAATAGCACCATATAGTCTAGAAAATAAATTGATCATCGGTGAACATAGCTGAGCTAGACCTCAATTTAAACTCTAACTGCTAACTGACTTGCTAAATTCTCTTTTTTCTCATTCAACTAGCCAGATTCAGCCTATGAGTCATAAATTTTCATCTTTGACATGGATCTCTTATTTTCTCACATACCTATAACTACCCACTTAAAAAAATTATTCTAGCATATGCTAAACCAAGAGTAAATTATATTATTCATGGATTATTCATAATATCTTTTTATTTTTATTTGCTTTTGGAGGTCAGCATATAATTTCATATTCATAGGCATGTTTAAAACCAGGAAATGTTAAGCTTCTTATATAGCTTATGAATAAGGCCAGCCCATTATGTTATAAAGATACTTTGCTGTCAATAAAAAGTATTCCTTTCAATAAACATATAATCCTCTGAGAAAGAAATTCAAAACCAAACAAAATGCAACTGATTACTTATAGTACTATTTACCATTTTATATCACCAGTAATAAGAGTATATTTACAGTGTTTCATCTTATAAATTTTGACATTATATGCCCCCAAAAGCATTGCTCAATCAAGATAATGAATATACCCATCACCCCAAAGAGGTTTCTGGAATTCTTTTGTAATTTTTTCCATCCCTCCTCACTCTTCCTCCACCAGCTGCAGTCAACATCTCATTTGTTTTATGCCACTATATGTTAGTTTGCATTTTTAAATATTATATATTAATGGAATCATTCTAATATGTATGGTTTTTGTCTTGCTTCTTTCACTCAGCATAATTATTGTGAGATTCATCCATGTTGTATGTGTATCAATAGTTCTTTCTATTTTATTGCTTAAGAGTATTTAATTATACAATTGTTTATTCATTTACCTATTGGTAGATATTTGGGTTATTTACATGTTTTGGCTGTTCAAGCTAATGCATATTTCAAGATGGGCACAGTGGTGTGTGCAGGTAATCCCAGAGACTAAGTAGGCTGAGGCAGGAGATCACAAGTTTGAGGCCAACCTGAGCTACTTAGCGAAAAAAAAAACTAAATAAAAAGGGCTGGGAATGTAGCTCAGCAGGGTAGAGTGCCCCTGGATTCAATCTCCAGTACTACAAAAATAAATGTGTAAATTATTTACTTAATTAAGCTATTACATATTTCTGAGATTATTTTTGGTATATTAAACTATTTGAGATAATTTAACACATAATTTCTGTGTTTACATAATGTTACACGAAGTTCAAAATAAAATAGTCACAAAGCAATATAACAGGTGCCCAACTTGATACTAGTAATAAATTTCAAGGTTTATGAATTCCTTGCTTAACCCAAGAATTAGTGATCAGTTGGGAAACAGGTTTAAGGGATCTTTCAGTTGATGATTCTCAAGAACATAGGCTGGTCTAGATATTAGAGACCAAGATTGTACATTCTAGAAGAAGGATATGACTACCCTACAGACAGTGGCTCGATTGAAAATTTCTAGCAAAGACGTATAACTGATATTCTTTTTTGTTTCCCAGGATCCTACCCCATCACAAGTTTTAGGGGGATATCCAACTGTGCCTCTCATTTCTGAAGCCATATTAGGAATATCTCCCCCCCGTCAACCCTCCACCAGCAGATTCAGGCAGTCAACAGTGCCTGAGCCAATCAGCTGCTACCCTGTGGAATTTTGTTAATATCCTTATTATCTCCTTACAATAATGGGAAAGACTTGCTTTTGTCTCTGCTTACCAATCTTGATCATAGATTGCTACTGAGATATTTTTAATCACAGAAGACACATATATCACACCAGTCAAATGGAAAAATATAAACGAGATAAACCATGGGAAAGAAAGAACAAGATTAAAGCAATGATCATCAGTCATCAAATATATAAGTATGATAAACATTGTCACTGACCTTCTAATTTATAAAACCATCTTACCTCAAGATTACACAAATTTCAATAACTTTTGTACATACAGTTTTTTACTTTTCTAAACTGGTTTTATATGACCATTTCTAAACAGAGTTATTATTGATACAAGTTTCATTGAAATTCTATTACCCATAGTAAATAAAGATAAAAAATACGAGTAGTCATGCAGCTAAATTTAACTTTACTGAATTTTAATAAGATTATTAATCCTTAAAGTTGATTTCTTTGGGGATTTTTTTAAATGTAATGGATCACCAATAATGACAAAACAGGAATAAATTAATTTATAAAATACTTCTCTGAATTACTAAAATTTAATATCTGTGATATAACCACATTGCAAACAGAAAAAAAAAACTCAAGCTGAAGAAAGGTAAACATTTTAAATCTATAAAATAAGCCAAGTTTTAAAACATACATATATTTAGGAGTAAATAATATGCAGTGAAATGATTATACTTTTACAGAGGCATTACAAGTGCAAATGAAATCTTTCTGGAAAGGAAATTGGCAATATGTATCAGGAACTTTTGGTTCAGTAATTCCATTTCTTATAATCTACTCCAGGGACTGGAGATGCAATTGATGCTTTATTATAAGGCTGTTTACAAGCAGATTATTTGATACATTAACAAATTGGAAATTTTCTAAATATTTCACAGTAGGTTAAATGTTAAATAGATTATAGCTCAGTAATATGCTATTAGGGTAAACCACTTAAAAAGTTTACTGTTAATTTTTAATAACAGGGAAAATATTCACATTTTAAGTAGAAAGGTTTGAACATAAAATTACAGATTATATATATATATATATATATATATATATATATATATATTCCTTTGAATATATATCTTCCAAATATATAAAATTACAGGGCTGGAATGTAAGTCAGTAGCTAAATACTTTCCTTGTTAAGTGCATTGCCCTGGGTTCAATCTCCAGTTCCAAAAAAAAAGGACCAAAAGAAATTACATATTCTTCCAATATGTATCTACTGACTGTCTATATGGTGCAATTCATAATTATGTACTACACTAGGCAATATACGCACATATCACAATTATGGGTTAAAATTTACTTGCCTCCAATTGTAATGTTAGTATAAATAATGCTGGATCCTATAAAAATTTTAGTATAGGAATGATATAAATACACTAAGTCCTCATGTACCATAGGAAATAAAGGCAATGTATACTGTCTAAAGTTGATAAGTTGGTAAATAATAGCATAGTTTTATTATATTGAATTAATAAGAAAACAACCAATTAAAATAATAAACCTTTGAAAATGGTTGCCTTAAGAAGAAACTGAGATTGAGGAGATCCCAATAATGAAACATAGGTGCTTGGTTTTTGTTATAAGCCTTATGACATTATCTTATTTTTAATAATGTATATTTATTTGTACTTTCATTTTATCAACAGTATCCCCTTTTAGAGGTGGGTAAAGGAACCAGGGATGGTGGCACACACTGTAATCCCAGTACTTGGGAGGCTGACAGAAGGATTGCAGATACATGGCCAGTCCCAGCAAGTAGTGAGACTCTCATCAACCTAGCAAGACCCTATTTCAAAATAAAAATAAAATAGGGCTGGGTGTGTAGCTCAGAGGTAGAATTCCCCTGGATTCAATCCTCAGTGTCACACACAAAAAAGTGAGTAATAGAGGCTCAATAAATAACATTCTTCTTCCCATCCACGATCAAAACCAACTGAGAGGTAGATGTAGGAACCAGATTGCTAGAGAGAAAATATCAACTTCATTAGAAGTTTAATTGAAGGATGTGACTTATTCATGTGACACATCAGTCTTGCTAATATTTTACCACTAAATTAGCCTTTACCTACCCAGTCACTTGCATGGCTATAAAACAGCAGGTCATCCCTACAGAGGCAGGAAGAGATCAAAACAGAATCATGAATCCTATACTGGGCTGGATTTAAAAATCAAAAAGAAACAGAATTCAAGCAAACATATTATTTTTTCTCCAGAGTTAGGGTTCATCTCTCTAAATCTACTAATTAAGCATATATAAGCCATCTGCTGTTCACTAGGTACTTGCTATATGCTGTGGCTGGCACTGTGAACAATGAGATAGTAAAACAAGACTACTATTCCAAATAGCTCACAGTCTGGTAAGGAAGACATGTAACATGTAAGGGAGATGTGTATGCAAATAATTAGACAAACTGCTACACATGGTCTCAAATGATTCCCTCCAGTTCTAAGAATCTTTGGGCAGTACTTTCATTGACTATTTGTCTTAATAAAGATAATATAGTTGGTGATTTTTCCATTAATTTTGGAATATAATACCATCTAAGTAGAGCTGTTAATAGTCTAATATAAATGGTTCAGCTAAGTTCAATTTACCCATTTACTAATTTTGAAATCTGTTTTCCAGGCAGGTCTTTTCATACGTGCATTTAAAATAGCTTTTGTGTTTTCAGATTCAATAGCTTTAGGGATGTTTTCAAATTTATTTATATATGTCCCAACAATAAAATTCATATTCTTTCATTTCTGGGATACTTCTCCTATATATATTAACCATAAACATTAGAATAAACCATTTAAAGATAGCAAGGCACTAAAACGCATTTCCACTGGAAGAAGTAATCTATGTAATAGAATTTGGTAACTTGAGTTTTTCTATGTGTAAAAATTGAGTAATCTTTTTTCCAATACAGATATAAACCATTGCTAATATAATCCAATGATGCTCACAGTATTCTGATAGATTGCAAAACTACAGTAAAATGTCAGAAGTACTGTTAAACTACTAAGAGTAAACATGGAGTAATTTTTAAAGACTTCTTTTATCATTTCAAGAAGGTTATTTTGCTATTGAGCAAGGTCACAGATTATAATATACATTTGTTATAACTAAAAAACCCCTAAAAAACAGTTTACTGGGCTTTTATGACAGAAAAATTATTTGGCCTTTAAATATGATAGCTTGAACACATGCATTTATTTCTGTTCCATCCAAAACTCCCACTAAAAAGAAGAAGAAATACAAAAGACATAAACCCACAAGGACAAAGAGAATATGGGAAAAGATAATAGAATTGGGTTTATTCAAGTGTAGAGACTGTATGTAGGTGAGGGTTTATCTACTCAGACAAAGCCTGAGAATTCTGGGAAGAATTTTTAGGAGTTGTGTGTGGTTAAGGATTAAGCTAGAAGATTCACAAAGAAGCATGTTTTAGGACAGGGACATGGTTCAGTTAGGTAGGAATTTACCATAAGTCAAGCTATAACACAGAAGACAGTTGACACATTATATACATTCCACCTGTGGGAAAGCTCTATTATACAAGGAGAAACAGTCACAGGAAAATCTTACATACCCTTTAAGTGTGTGTGAGGATATATCCTAAGGTCAGGCCTTATCGACATAGGCAGATATCCTCAAATATAGGGCTTTTGTATGTATGGAATATAGGCATGGGTTTGCTGACATGTCAAGGGCAAACTAACTAGAGAGAGGAACCTTATATTGGGGGGGAAGAGAGAAATGAGCTGGAAGGCATAGCTCTCCAAACTCAGCCATACCCTACAAAGACTTAGTGATCCTTGCCTTTAAAATACTAACTGCACAACGATGACTCCTGAACTCCATCTCTAGCCCTAACATTTCACCTGCACTTGAGACTCTGCCTACTAGATATTTCCATAATAGAACATTTGTCATTTAACATCTCCACATCAAACTTTTTTGTTTTTGTTTTTGGTACTGGGGATTGAACCTAGGGGTATTCTACCTCTGAGCTATATCCCCAGCCATTTTGATTTTTTTATTTTGAGAAAGGTCTCACTAAATTGATGAGGCTGGCCTTGAATTTGCCATCCTTCTGCCTCAGCCTCCGGTGTAGCTGGGATTACAGGCATGCACCACTGCACCCAGCTCAAACTTTTGAATATACTCTATTTCTTCTTCCTTTTTTAATCTTCCCATCCCAGTAAATGCTCTACTTCCAATTGCTTATGATAAAATGTTTAAATTACCCTCTCCTCCTCTCTTTCAGCTATATACCATACTCAAACTATGAGGAAGTCCTGCCGACTCCACTGTCAATCTTAAGCTTCCTCTCTTTCAGCCATATACCATACTCAAGCTATGAGGAAGTCCTGCCAACTCCACTGTCAATCAAGCATATCCGGAATCTATCCATTTCTTATCGCATGCAGTGATACCACCCCAGGTCAAGACACCAGCTGTTCACTCTCTGGCATCATCTCCATCTAATCTTTCTCCACCTCCCCGTAGCACTCTGACTCTTACAGACCTTGCTACTCCTAAATACAGTAAGCATTTTCTTACCGTAATGCCCTTACATTTTTATTCCCTCTAACTAGAATATTCTTCCTTCAAATATTTATACATCATATTCTTGCACTTCCTTTATATTTCAACCCAAATATCAGTAATGATATATCAGTAAAGAGAGATGCTTATGGCCAGGCGTGGTGGCGCACGCTTGTAATCCCAGTACTTGGGAGGCTGAGACAGGAGGATCCTGGTTGGCGGCCAGCCTCAGCTACTTAGTGAGGCTCTCCGCAACTTCATGAGACCCGGTTTCAAAATAATAAAGTATAAAAAAATAGGGCCGGGGGTGTAGCTCGGAGTTAAAACGCCCCTGAGTTCAATCCCTGGTACTGCAAAAAAAAAAGAAAAAAATAGAGAGAGAGAGATGCTTATTAATCACCTTATATTTAAAAAGAAAGAAACAAATTAAGTTTCCCAATAATTCTTAACAGTTCTCTCTTATCTGATTATTTTCTAAGCAGTTAAAGGATCATGCAAAACCTTTTCAACTCTCTTCTGAAATTTTTAACATTAACTTTTTATCGTTTTTATAATTCCTAGGCATTTGGAATGCTATATCTACTATATGTTTCTCAGTGGAAACTTCCAGTGTAACATTCTACCATATTTGTTCTATGTTATACCTTTCTCACTGGAATATTACCTCTATGATCAGGGAATTCTTCTCTTTCTTCACTGATATATGTTCATATCCATCACACTGCCTGGTAGTATGTAGCACAGTGCATGTAGCACAGTGCTAGAGTGTTTGCCTGCCACATATAAGGCCCTGGGTTCAATCCCAAGCATGGCAAAAAAAAAAAATGCTCCCTGGTATAAAGCCTTCTAGAATAATTGTTGAATGAATGAACACTGAAGTGAAGAAATTAT
Organism: Glis glis; assembly: GCA_004027185.1. NCBI lineage: Eukaryota > Metazoa > Chordata > Mammalia > Rodentia > Gliridae > Glis > Glis glis. Next base: position 12,415 of record PVJS01026542.1, read on the forward strand.
GTGGATGCCAGTGATGGCAGATATCAGAATGCCAGACTTAAAGAGCAGCCAAGCTGGAATAGAGCACAAAGTAGTCCTGAAATGATTTCTACAAAATAAAAGTGGAAATGATGGACTAACTGAAGCATTGTACTGTATTGAGATGACTTGCTTGCAGTTATCTTGGAGTTTGGAAGGAATTAACAACAAGACTACAGGAAAACAAAGTCAGCAACAGCAACAACAAAAACAAGGCACACACTGACTCTTGGAAAAATGAAATATTGTGCAGAAAAGGAATTATAATCAGAGCATACTATGAGGTTTGCTACTAAACAGTATTTCCATGTCACAAAAGCAGGAGCAATAGATAGCGATTTCACTAAAACATGTGATATAATTATATAAGCATAATAAGGAGAGTCTTATTATATGTGTTATTATAGTGTGACATCTTTATCTTTCATATTAGGAATCAGCATATGCTTAAGATTAATAACAAGAAATAGTAGATAAACATAGCATTTAAAATGCAGAAGTAAATAAGAGGAGACAAAATTAAGTGTTGAAATTGTTTACCTCTCAAGAAAATCATGTCTCAAGGATAGGGAGAGATAAGGTCAAGGATTAGTGCTTGTTATATAGACACTTTGTACTATTTGCCCTTCAAAACTGGATGGGGAGCCGGGCGTGGTGGCGCACGTTTGTAATCCCAGTACTTTGGAAGGCGGAGACCGGAGGATCCGGGTTCGCAGCCAGCCTCAGCTCTCTCTCACTCTCTCTCTCTCTCTCTCTCTCTCCCTGTCTCTCTCTCTCTCTCTCTCTCTCTCTCTCTCTCTCCCTGTCTCTCTCTCTCTCTCTCTCTCTCTCTCTCTCTCTCTCTACGTAGTGAGCCCCTCTGCAAATTCGTGAGACCCGGTTTCAAAATAAAGCATAAAAAATAGGGCCGGGGGTGTAGCGCGGAGGTAGAACGCCCCTGGGTTCAATCCCCGGTGCCGCAAAAAAAAAAAAACTGGATGGGCAGTCCTCTGTATTCATGGGTTTTATGTCTACAGATTAAACCAACCATACATCTAAAATAGTGAGAAAAAAATTGCATTTGAATGTGTACAATTTTTTTCTTGTCATTATTCCCTAAGCAATACAACAACTATTTACATTAAGTTAGGTATTTAAAATAATCTAGAGATGATTTAAAGTATACTAGAGGATATGTGTAGGTTATATGAATATACCATGCCGTATTATATAAGGAGCTTGTACATCCACAGATTTTGGTATCTGCAGGAGATCCAGGAACCAATCTCTCATGGATACTAAGGGATAACTGTACATATATTACTTTTAAAATTAAACATTCTATCTTAAAATAATTTTTAAATTGTAAAATGACCTCAATCAAGTAAGGATGTGAAAAAATTCCATGTAAAATTCATTAGCCTCTGTAGGACCAGAATCCGCATGTTTACCAAAGATAGAATTCTCAAAGTGCTTTCAATGAAATTCTATGCCAAATAGAAATTCAGAATTTCTCCTATCAAAATGTATTTTGTATATATATTTTATCCTATCAAAACGTATTTTGTACATATATTACATACATATTTTCATAATTATCATTCTCTTGCTTTTATTTCTGTACCATTAAAAGTTGTATTTCTTTTTTTTACTGAGTACTGAACCCAGGGGCATTCTACCTCTGAGCTACAGCCCCAGCCCTTTTTATTTTCTATCTTGAAATAGGGTCTCACTAAGTTGCTGAGGGTCTGACTGAGTTTCTGAGACTGGCCTTGAACCTGTGATCCTTCTGTCTCAGCCTCCCAAGTACTGGGATTACAGGTGTACACCACTACGCTTGGCTTCAAAGGTTGTATTTCTTTCTCTCTATATCTATTTTGTGTGTGTGTGTGTGTGTGTGTGTGTGTGTGTGTGGTACTGGGGATTGAACCCAGAGGCATTCTACCTCCAAGCTACACCCCTAGCCCTATTTTATTCTTTATTTTGAAAATGGATCTCACTAAGTTTCTGGCCGCACCTGCGATCCTTCTCTCAGCCTCCCATGTACTGGGATTACAAGTGTGTGCCACCACACCAGGCTCAAAGGTTCTATTTCTAACCAACAAGTTGTATAATGTTTCCTGTTTCTGACTTTATGTAGTCATCTATGATTTTTTCCAATTCCTTGTATGTACATTTATGAATTTCATCTAAAAGAATGTGCAGTTGTCCTTATCTCCTTTCTGTCTCTGTACACCATTCCATTTTCTTGCCTATGCTAAATTTTTTCTTCAGTCAACCCTTGATTGACACAAATTGTTTCATAGATTTTTTGTAATTACAGTCAATTTTTTTATTTTTTGTAATTACAATCAAAACTACAAAATCATATATAATTGAAAATGTTTTTTATATATCCATTTTTAATTCAGCAACCTCTTATGGGGAAGGAATGTTCTATTGGACTCCCCATCTTGGATAGGCTTGGACTTTGTTTCTTGTTCCAATACTCTGTGAAGCTATAAAGAAATGTGGTTAGGGAGCCAGTCATTTCCATTTCTCCATTTACCTTTCTAGGTTTCTTACTTCACTTAGATAATTTGACCTGTATTTTCTTACTTTATTATCAGTTCATTAATGCATTTAAGAAAATTGAGCCAGGCGTGGTGGCGCACCCTTGTAATCCCAGTACGTGGGAGGGGGAGACCCGAGGATCTGGGTTCGCAGCCAGCCTCAGCTACTTAGTGAGGCCCTCTGCAATTTCATGAGACCTGGTTTCAAAATAAAGGATAAAAAATAGGGCCAGGGGTGTAGCTCGGCGGTAGAATGCCCCTGGGTTCAATCCTGGTACCACAAAAAAAAAAATGTTTTAGCCGGGCGTGGTGGCGCACGCTTGTAATCCCAGTACTTGGGAGGCTGAGACAGGAGGAGCCAGGTTCTCAGCCAGCCTCAGCTACTTAGTGAGGCCCTCTGCAACTTTGTGAGACTCGGTTTCAAAATAAAGAATAAAAAATAGGGCCGGGGGTGTAGCTTGGAGGTAGAACGCCCCTGGGTTCAATCCCCGGTACCACAAAAAAAAAAAAGAAAATTGATACCCAGGCATGGTGGTGCATGATCCTAGTACTTTGGAGGCTGAGACAGGAGGATCTCAGCTTCGTGGCCAGCATCAGCAACTTAGCAAGCCCCTCTGCAACTTAGTGAGACCCTATTTCAAAATAAAAAATAAAATAGGACTGGATGTAGCTCAGAGGGAGAATGCCCCTGGGTTCAATTCCCAGTAGGACAGGAAGGGAAGGAAATGTATGAAATACATATGAAAATATATGTATTTTTAAGAAAACCAAAAGACTAACTGCATTTATTATCTATTGCTGCATATAAAACTACCCTAAAATCTAGCATTAAAACAATATTTATTGTCTCATAACTTTTGTGAATCATTATCCAAACATGACTAAGCTGGTTACTTCTGCCTTGAGGCTACTCACAAGGCTATAACAACATGTTAGCTGGGGCTAAAATATAAAAGAACATTCAGAGAATAAACTGCCCTTGGAAATTAGAGGTATAATTGTCAACATTTTTTTAAAATTTAAATATAACTTCTAAGCCAGGCATGATCGTGCATACCTGAAATCCCAGTACTTGGGAGGCTGATACAAGAGGATCACAGGTTTGAGGACAGCCTCAGCAAGTAGTGAGACTCCCATCAGCCTAGCAAGACCGTGTCAAAATAAAATAGGGCTAGGGGTGTAGGTCGGAGGTAGAATGCCCCTGGGTTCAATCCCCAGTACCACAAAAAAAAGAAAAAAAAAAGAAAAATGAAACTTTCATATAAGCAAGTCTTCAAAACATTAAGTTTCCATATACCCTTTCTTAGGAAGCTACTAGAAGATATTTTCTTTCAAATGAAGTAATCAGTCAGAAAGTGAAAGGCATGGAACCCATAAAATATTAACTTCAACACATCGAAGAGGTAAAGGATTCATATATATAAGTGGTAAAAGATAGCTATTCATACATATAAGAGGTAAAGGATTCATATTCATATATATATATGTAATTGTGTTTATTTATGGGGTACAATGGGATGTTTTGATCTATATATATACATTGTAGAAAAATTCAATCAACTTAATTAACATATCCATTACCCCACTGTTTTCTCTTCTTAGATTAATCTGTACTTGTTACTGCACAGGCTTCCCAAAAAGAAACCAGCACTCACAATTTTCAAACTGACTTTATGTCTATGTCCCTTGGTTCAAATTCTAAACACTGAGTCTCTGAATGAGGGGGCCATTTACAGATGTTCTACCCATCACGGGATCACGTGGTACAAGCATGATTTCCCAACCTCTCAGCTCAACAAGGACTCTGAGTGGGGTACAATTTAAAGAAGTGGCTGCTATTGGAAGGTTATATAGATGTGCCTAGTTCTTTCTTCCATAGTCACCAGACTAATCTGCTTCTGTGCTTACCAAACTAACTTTCTTTTTAAACATTTATTGGAATGTAACTGACATACAAAAAATGTATACATTTAATATTTACATCTTGATGAGTTTTGAAATAGGCAAACACCCATGACACTAAAACAACTGATCACTGAATTAACTTTTATTTGTGTGTGTGGTCCTGGGGGTTGAACCCAGGTGCTTTACCTCTGAGCTACATCCCCAACCCTATTTTATTTTTTTTATCTTAAAACAGAGTCTCCCTAAGTTGCCAAGGCTGGTCTTGAGCCTACGGTCCTCCTGTCTCAGTCTCCCAAGTACTAGGATTGCAGGCGTGTGCCACTGCACCTGGCTCCCAATTTGCATTTTTAACAATTTGGTTTACCTTGAAGCTTGCCTGCTGAAAAAGGTGGCTTTGACCTTTGGAAGTTGTGTTTCTTTTTGCGAATTAATAAACCAACTTCAACAATGTAAGCAAAGGAGAGAAAATGGGATTAATCTGCAAAGAGGGAGAGTGGAGCAAATGCACACGGGGAGGTATGAACAAAGAAAGAGAACCAGAAGATTGTGTGCTTTGTCAGTTCCTTTGACACTTGGCTTTTGACCTTGAACTTCCTTTCTATGAGATTCCCCTATGTCTGCAAATATATCACATTTTTCCTTAATCTGTTTTTAGTGAATTTCTAGTTTTTCAACTGGGATATATTGACAAAAATATTGAAGAATTTAAAAGCCTGAAACACTAGGCATCCGACCTTAATGTCAGACTGTAGTAAATTCCCCCACCTAGTACTTGTTCTGTAAGGTATCTTGGCAGTCTGACCTTTTCAGCTACCCTTCCTTGGCTGAATACTTATGGTTTTGCATATTTAAACAAAATATCTGTAGCAAAAAGTCTTATAGTACCATTCTTACTTGTACAAAGAAAACTATAAATCCCCTGAAGATTTTTAATTGGAAGTAAAATATGAAATGTCAATGATTTTTTTGTTTTAATCCTTTCTTTCCAGTACTTTTTGAGGAGACAGGAGTAGAGAAATCTAAGAAGTTCCAGAAGTAATAATGGGGAAAGAGTAGCCGGGCATGATGGCACATGCCTGTAATCCCAGTACTTGGGAGGCTGAGACAGGAGGATCGCAGGTTTGAACCCAGCCTCAGCAACTTAGTGAGGCTTTCAGAAACTTAGCAATACCCTGTTTCCAAATTAAAAATTTAAAAAATAGGGTGGGGGGCATAGGCCAGTGGTAGAAGGCCCCGGTGTTCCATCCCCAGCACCACCAGAAAAAAAAAATAATGGGAAAAGAGGAACTATGGACGTGGCTCAGTAGCAGAACACTGCCCAACATGTGCAAGGCTTTGTGTTTAGTTCCAAGTAAACACACACACACACACACACACACAAACACGCACACACACATGCACACACATGCACACACACACAAATGCGCACAGGCAAGCATGCACACACACTCACAGACACGCGCACGCACACAAGCACGAACACACAAACTCACACGCAAGCACACACGCACGTAAGCACACACATACACACGCACACATGCACACCCATGCACGCACACAAGCACAAGCACACATGCACGCACAAACTAACACACACATGCATGCGCGCAAACAAGCACACGCGCACATGCACACGCACACAGGCATGCATGCACACACATGCACATGCACAGATGTACATGCACACTCTCACACCCACACACAACCATGCTCACATTCACACACACATGCATACATGCACATACAAGTGCACGCACACACTGAAACACACATGCACGCACACACATGCACACCCTCACACATGTGCACACAAACATGCACACGCATGCATGCACACACAGATGCATGCGCACACACATGCACAAACACACACACAGACACATGTGTAAGGTCTGAAACTGGTATGAATAAAAGTATGACACATGTGTAAGGCCTGAAACTGAATAAAAGTATGACATATCTAACACTTTTAAATTTTACCAGTTATAAAGATAGTAGTAGAATCTCATATGTTCTAGGTGTCATATTGGCTCCTGCATAGCTTTCTTTGTGTGTGTGTGGGGGGGTGCTAGGAATTGAACCCAGGGGCATTCTACCTCTGAGCTACACCCCCGGCCCTATTTTTATTTTTTTATTTTGAAACAGGGTCTCACCAAATCACGGAGGGTCTTATTAAATTGCTGAAGCAAGCCTCAAATCTGCAAACCTCCTGTCTCAGTCTCCCAAGTACTGGGATTACAGGCTTGCGCTACCATGCCCAGATTCCTGTGTAGTTTTCTATGAATCATGTCTAGGCCTTCAAATATCACGATGCAGAATATGACAATGGTCACTGATACTTACAACTTTGCCTGAAGTAGTCATAAGGGAAAATAAATGACAGCATGGTATTGTTAAGTGCTTGCATTAAAGCTGCATGTCATGTAGACACAAAAAAAAGCTTCTAGGACACAAAAGTATAATGTTACCTGCTTACTAATTGAAGAATCAAGATCCATCGAAAAGTAGTTTTAAAAAACACTTGATGCTGGGCGTGGTGGCACACGCTTGTAATCCCAATACTTGGGAGGCTGAGACAGGAGGATCGCAGGTTCACGGCTAGCCTCAGCTACTTAGTGAG
>PVJS01026543.1:0-26924 GCA_004027185.1 Glis glis
AAAAAAAAAAAAAAAAAAAAAAAAAAAAAAAAAAGGCTAGGGATAAAGATCACTGTGGCAACAAACACCTATAAAACAAAAACCAGTTGAATGCACAAATCTAAATACTAGCAACAGATCAAATATAACCAATCTTTTTGGGCTTCACATTAAGGGAACAAGCCAGGCATGGTGGTGCACGCTTATAATCCCAGTACTTGGGAGGCTGAGACAGGAGGATCACAGATTCAAAGCCAGCCTCAGCTGCTTAGTGAGGCCCTCCGCAACTTAGTGAGACGCCATTTCAAAATAAAGAATAAAATAGGGGTGGGGGAGCCGGACGTGGTGGCACATGCTTGTAATCCCAGTACTTTGGGAGGCAGAGACCGGAGGATTCGGGTTCACAGCCAGCCTCAGCTCTCTCTCCTTAGTGAGGCCCTCCACAACTTCGTGAGACCCGGTTTCAAAATAAAGTATAAAAAAAAAAATAGGGCCAGGGGCGTAGCGTGGAGGTAGAATGCCCCTGCGTTCAATCCCTGGTACCGAAAAAAAAATGGAGTTTGGGGGTGTAGCTCAGAGATAGAATGCCCCTGGGTTCAATCCCCAGTACTGCAAATAAACAAAAACAACATGAAGGGAACAGCGGGGCTGTTGTGTGTGAGAGGAGAACCATAGTAATCTACAGGATGTCAGACTGTAAAACTCAAGGCAATTTCCATTTCAAAATTTATCATGGGTCAGGCATAGTGGCACACACCTATAATCCCATTACTTGGGAGGCTGAGACAGGAGGATCGCAGGATCACAGCCAGTCTCAGCAACTTAGTGAGACCCTGTTTCCAAATAAAAAATAAAATAGGGCTGGGGGTATAGCTCAGAGGTAAAAGACCCCTGGGTTCAATCCCTAATTCCACAGAAAAAAAAAAAATGAAAACATTAGAAGTGCTGAGGTGTGGTTTGGTAAAAGAATGACCCTGGGTTCAATCCCCAGCACCACAAAAACTAAATAAATAATAAAAAAGATGTATCATTTTTTTCTGCACTCATGTGCCTAAAAGCAATTACTGAGTTTTAGACATTTAACTCATTTTAGAGTCCGAGGACTTAAAAATAATTCCTTCCCTGAAGAAAGATGGTAATAGATAATTCAACAGGAAAAATGAATGTCAAGAAATCTAGTATCTACATTTAGAAGAGGAAAAAGTCCATGTTTTATTCTTTTTAGCCCACATGAGATTTTCCCCTAGGGTAACAGGTTAATGAATCTCTGTGAGGAGAAGCCAAGTACCTGGTCCTGGACTTGAGAAGCATGGACTCTGACTCCTTAAAAAAGGGGGTGGGGTGGGGGAGGGTGCAATGGTAAGAGAGATAAAAGGGCAGATGAGATAACTCCCTTGACCAGAGAGGAAAGACTTTCACAGAGCTAAACCCATCTTTAGTTCACAAAATGCTTTATCAATGCAACTTCCTAGGGGAAAACACTGAATTCTCCAGTTGGTCAGGTGGTCTTTGGGAAGCGGCTCAGTGAGGCCCCCAGGCAGCATCTGGATCCCAGTTCTTATTCACTGCACCCAGACATTCTCAGCATACATTTCCCAAAATCAGTGCACTAAACCACCTTGAGAGATACTGTAAGGGTCAAAACAAGTTAACTGTTTCCTTGCATTAGTACAGTCACATCATTTTAGAACTACTGTCACTACAGCACCTATGTGCTCTTATAATGGACCAACTTAATTTCTAATGTGCTGCATGATTGTGAATAAGCATTGAAACACACACACACACACACACACACACACACACCCACCATAAAAAGGGCAGGCCTTCAACCACTCCTGGACCATGAAGCTCTGTGACCTTCCTGGTGAACTCACCCCATAAACCCTTATGCTTACCTCTCCCCCCCCCAAAAAAAAACCTCACAAGGCAGACTATTTTCTTTTTCAGTACTGGGGATTGAACCCAGGGGCATTCTACCTCCAAGCTACATTCCCAGTCCTATTTTTAATTCTTTATTTTGAAACAGAGTCTCACTAAGTTGTGGAGGACCTCAGTAAGTAGCTGAGGCTGGCCGTGAACCTGTGATCCTCGTGTCTCAGCCTCCCAAGTATTGGGATTACAAGCGTGCGCCACCACGCCCGGCTCAAGGAAAACTATAAAATATTACTATAAAATGACTTAGCTTCCATTTATTGAATTCCTTGATGAACATTACCTTCTAAAGTGACTAAGAAGAATAAAGCTACAAAGCAAGTGGAATTAATTTGATACATATACTCAGGGTGTTAGGAAACATGCTTTGTGAATCTTTTGCTTTGCAAATCTTTCATCTTCAATCTAGAAAAGACAAATGCACACAAAGAAAACATCAAACAATCATTTAATCCATAAGAATCGTATCATTCAAAGCACATTTACCAGGATGGGAAGCAAAGATCAGGACCATTTGCAAGCACCTTCACCCATCAGGCAGAAGCATGTCCAAAAATACTGATATTAAACAGATTATTACATTGCTTCATCTCTAATAACTGCATGGATAGATGAGAATCAGCTAAATAAATGTTTATTTTATGAAATTTCAAAATGTTTTCTGCATTACTTCTTCACAAGGATCAATTGGATTTGTGAACATAGCAAGGACCCCTAGTTCCAAAAGGCGGAAGGATACACGTCGCTATTATGGGCCCTCCGAACTATCGCATTTCTTTCTCAATCAAGAATAGTGGCATCTGCATCGCTTTTCAATGGACAGCGGCTGGAAATGGTCGGTGGTTTTTGGATTCTCAATGATTGGCCAGGGACGCTAAACAATCTACAATGTAGACACGGTAAAGCATGACAGCAAAGATCACAAGCTTAAACTGCTACTGTCTTTTTTTGGGGGCGGGGGTCTTCAAACCACCAGCCTCAAACCTAGGAATGCATTGGAATGAACATTCTTGGGTTAGACCTGAGGCAACAGGCTCAGAAACTGCAGTGGAGAGCCCAGACATCCCTTTGAATGAGCCTCCCAGGTGACTGATTCTAAGGCATGTTCAAGTTTTGATAACCACAGACTTAGAAGGAGGTCCATGGCTGCTTTCCCTTAATTTAAAAGATGGATGTTTTCTACAATTGTATCTTAGGCCAGACAAAAGCACCCAGTGCACAGTACCGTCCTCAGTACATGCTGCTAAAATACTATGAGATGCTGGATGACGAGGCTCCAAACAGATCCTGTGTGACTAAGAAAATACCTGGTAGACAATTATCATTCTCAGTTTGCTAATAATTTGTAAAACTAAACTCAGTCCAAACATGGCAAATTTAATAGGCATAGAAAATTATATTTACATAGTTCTTTTAAAATCTAAACCAAAGCATACACAAAATCTCTTTTACATTTACAAAAGCCTAGATGGTTGACAAACATAGTCTTTTTTCATAAAAGAAGCTAATGCAAAGAAGATTGTGTATCAGAGATCCAGGGAAAAAAATGTAAAACAATCATTTATGCCTAAAGTTTTGACACTAGATCATATACATTATTACCTTATAGAAAATGTACAATATAAATTAATGAAAATGTGAAGTTGTCTGTTACAATAACTAGAGAACTAGAAAAAATTTAAATATCCATTTTCAAAGTCTTCAACACCACCAATGAACGGCTTAAGAGGTACACTTTCATTACTATGAGTACAAGACAGGGCCTTATATATAAAATGAATAACTGAACAACTTCTTACTGAGTAAATTTATTTTAAAGTATGGGAAAATTAAAAAGAAAAATTCATATATTCACACTAAGTACACTTCTACTTTATTCTTCCCAATTCTACTAATACGATCTTAATTGAGACTAAAGTGCTGCACATAAAATCTGAGTGATAATGTGCTATAGGAGATAACATAATTTTGTATATAGTAACAAGGAGAACACCATCTCTTTTAAAGCTCATTTCTTTAAGCCAAAAAGGAAAACTGAAAAAGAACAATCCTTACAATTCTTTTATTGTCAACAAAGTATATTATTTGTTCCAGAGGGGAGTTGGTAGCAATGATGGTCATTTGAACCATAAAACAATACACTTCAAGAATTTTTTCCCTGTGTACAGATGTACTCTGGCTACATTTCATTAAGAATGTCAGTATATATCCTCAATTTGGAAATCTTTTACTTAAAAGGAAAAAACATAAAACAGAAAATATGGACTAATTTCACTATGTAAATAAAAATATAATCAAGATTCAGCAAAGAGATCTTTAAGAGATATATTTATAATCTAAATAAAAACATTGTTCTTAAAGATTCAAACTACAATCATTATTGATGTTACTCAGTAATCAGGAAACAAAAAATTTCAGGATGTTAATAACACGTAGAAAATAATGCATTTAATAATTTTTAATAGCAAAATTCAACACACAAAATTCAATTGGGTAACTGTTTCCATGGGCCTTCTACCTTTAGGACACACCCCTAGACCTTTTTTTAAAAAAAATCAGGGTCTTGCTAAATTGTTGAGGCTGGCCTCAAACCTGTGATCCTGCCGGGCGTGGTGGCCCACGCTTGTAATCCCAGTACTTGGGAGGCGGAGACCGGAGGATCCGGGTTCACGGCCAGCCTCAGCAACTTAGTGAGGCCCTCCGCAACTTTGTGAGAACTGGTTTCAAAATAAAAGTGTAAAAAAATAGGGCTGAGGGTGTAGCTCCTGGAGGTAGAGAGCCCCTGGGTTCAATCCCTGGTACCACACACACACAAAAAAAAAACAAGGTTGTGATCCTCCTGTCTCAGCCTTCCAAGTACTGGGATTACAAGTGTGTGCCACCATACCTGGCTCTTTGGCACACTTCATTTTATACAACTGGGAAAAACGTGTAAAATGAACAAAATTCCTATTTTTCAAAATTTAGTAACGAATGCTGCTGGAAGTAATGTTCTTATGAAGTAACTGGCCAGCCAGGCATGGTGATGCATGCCTGTAATCCCAGTACTTGGAAAGTTGAGACAGGAGGATCAAGGAAGATCGCAGGCTCGAAACCAGACTCAACTACTTAGTGAGACTATCAGCAATTTAGCAAGACCCTTTTTCCAAAAAATGAAAAAGAAAAAAAAAAGGGCTGAAAGGGCTGGGGGTTGTAACTTAGAGGTAGAATGCCCAAGTTACATTCTTAGTGCTAAATAAATAATAACTGGCCCAAAGCCAACTTATTTAATCATATGATTAACTTATGATTAAATGAACCCTTACTGGGCTACCTAACTTAAGAGTCACATGTTTTGAGCTGGGCGAGGTGGCACACACCTGTAATCCTAGTACTTGGGAGGATGAGACAGGAGGATCACAGGTTCAACGATGGCCTCAGTAACGCAGTGAGACCCTGAATAACCTAGCAAGACCCTGTTTCAAAACAAAAAATAAAAAGGGTTGGGAGTGCAGCTCACAGGTAGAATCCCCCTGGGTTCAATCCCCAATACCACTCCCCACACATACAAAACAGTTGCACATTTTGATTTGATATAAAGAAACTAATATTCTTTGGGGTATTTTTTTGTCTTTGTTATTCTTGTGGTGCTGGGATGGAACCCAGGATGTCTTAGGCGTGGTAGGCAAGTGCGCTACCATGGAGCCCAATCCCCAGCCTTCATTAATATGCTTTGGTATGAAAGTGACCTGAAAATGCTCTTACTTTTAGGAGCTGCATATTGAAATCTTGAGAGGGAAGTAATATGAAACCTACTTTGAAGTAGTTTCCCAACTCTCCAAAAAACCATGCCTACAAACAACTAAGTAGGAAATAAATACAGGAAAACATGAACAACTGTTAACCCCAGGAGACAAGCACTCATTCATTGTCTTATTCTTCAATGTAAGAACTGGTTTTTACAATCACTGCCATCCTCTAAAAATCAGGAACATATTTTAATATATTAGATGTTATAACAAAATTCTTAACACAAAAAAAGCTTAAAACCACCCTACTCTCTAGGAAACATCCTTTTTCCAAAATGATGTGGCCCTTTTATTTTTGACTACTATTTTTGACTACTAATATCTGACACTAAATTTCAATCCTTTTAAAGCTTTTACCATACATTTGATCACATTCTTTCAAAAATCTTATCATACCTTTGACCTTTTCTCTCTTTCGGAACCCGTGTTATAATCGTCAATATAACCTCCATTTACTAGGTAGTGACCATCAGTCTTTTCAAATTGGTATTAAGCAATTATTACACACTTTACATATAAAGAGCAAACTATTGAAATATTCCACAAGTATGCTTCTGAATAAATTGTAATGGTATAATTTGGTATTTAAGAAACAAGAGCCCAAGTCTCAGTTCTTGTCTTTGATAATGTATAATGAATCACAATTCCAGCTAGGGTAAGTCCCCTAATACAGTGATATGTTAGAATTACAGACAAAATGTGATCTCTCTTACTCAATATTCAGCAGTGGTTTTAAAGAAAAATCCAAAAAACTCAAATAACAAATTGTGGGTTAAAAAATACAAGTAAATCATACTTCTTCTTTTTTTTTTTTTTGCGGTACCGGGGATTGAACCCAGGGGCGTTCTACCTCTGAGCTACACCCCCGGCCCTATTTTTTATACTTTATTTTGAAACCGGGTCTCACGAAGTTGCGGAGGGCCTAAGTAGCTGAGGCTGGCTGCAAACCCGGATCCTCCGGTCTCTGCCTCCTAAGTACTGGGATTACAAGCGTGCGCCACCACGCCCGGCTTAAATCATACTTCTTTAAAAACTGTATCTGTCAAAAAGAAAATCAACGCATTTGCTTTAATACTAAAAATGGAGATAATTCTAACGAAATACATTGCTAGTAGTCAAACAACTAGGAAAACAGATGTACCTTTACTTTATGCAAATTAACTGCAAATAGCATATGAAACCTAAATCTTGCAGATTTTAGACTTGGTACTTGAAATCATGGCAGAAAGAGAAACATGACTGTGATAATTACTTCATATTACCTTTATATGGAAAGTTGTGGTAGCATATATGACAACTTCACACTCAGAAAGCTAACACTACTGATTTTCTTCTTCATGTTTATAACACCACTTTTATATAAATGACATTTAAAAATCTTCATTGATACACTAATTCACAAGAGAAAATACAGAATAAACCAGCCATGAAGTTGTTTCACTACACAAATGCACTAAGGACTGGGGCTTGCGCTCCACTCGACTGTGCTCAGAAGTGACTGCTGCAGGGAACCAAGGGCAGCACTGGAACAAGGGCTTTTCTTGATGCAGGGAGAGCTGTGAAGAACTCTGTTTTTTGGAGCCAGAGTTGAGCCCAGACATGGGATATTCAGGAGATTAAGAAATCTCCATGTGCACTGGCTTTCAAATGCTCCTGAATAACTCATACAGAATTCCTCAGTCACAGCAAAAGGTACCTTGGTATTCTCCCAATCTCAATTCAACTTTGAATGGAATACAATGTTAAAAATTACCGGAGGACCAGATGAATAAAATACCAATAATGCAAATGGCAATAAATATCACTTAAAAACAGTAATTAATAAAAACTCACACTCAAGTTTTATCACAAATTAAAACAAATCCCACTGGCAGCTACCTTACACTCATCGAATATATGATGAAGATGCTCTTGGCTATTATTTTACAACCTCTAAATCATGTTTCCAAAGAACTGCCAAAAACAAAAGCCTGTGAAAACTGAACATTTTAGAAAATAATTCCATCTACACTGGTATCTAAAAAAGATACATGACATGAAATAGTAAATATAAGAATGATTATTTGGTGCAACAGAATACATCTTAATTATACTTTATAACCAACCAATTTTATGCAAGGTTTTTAATTAACCAAGGTTACGTCTTTACAAAATACTCCTTCTGACAACAACAGAACTCATGGAAAAATAAAAGGCCCCATTTACTTAAAAAAATAACATTATTTTTCTTTTTCAGAAAGGTGGTAAAAGTATGATATATCAAGACACTGAATGTGAGAAATAACTGCTAAGATTAGTGGCTTGTGAAATTGACTTGTACTATTAAGCTAAATATGAGATTCCTTAATGTAATTTTAAATAAACATGACAAACAAATTTTCAAATACAGCTGATTTTGTTTTGGAATAAACGTTATAATGTAATAAAATCAGTTTTTATCAACCACTGAAAATCAAAATTCAAAAGAGGTATTTGATAGAAGCAGAATCTAATAGATGCTACTACCACTCTGACATTAATTCTGTGCTTTTAAAAATCACGACCTGAAATTGTATTCCTTGGAAACAAATAGTTCTAAGCCATTAGACTGTACCGAGAGCTTTCAACTGTAGGGAAGCATTTTCAACACTGCACACCCAAGCCATTTTTTAAATATCTACGTTCTCAAGAAAGTCCTAATTAAATAACCATGAATCACACAACAAACCCTGCCAATCCAATTCTATGGATTTTTAAAAAATTGATAATAATTGGGTAATATCCAGATATTGACCCCAAATAAATGATGACAGAGATTAAAGCTAGGTATTATTTATAAGCAAGAGATTTGCCTTCAAACAGCTTTGTCATGATTCAAAAGATTTATTTGGAAAAATCACAGGACAAACATACCCTTAATAATTCTTTTAAGACTATCTGAATATTTAGAATCTATATGAAATATAGGCAGCAACTACGATTTCACAGAACATCAATGGTTTATACAAATTAAGTTCCCATGCCCGCCACCCCCAAATATATTTTACCCCTTATTGACATTAGCTTTCACTAAGCTTCTATCTTCAGGGCTATTTGCACAAACTAAAAAGCAAAATCATTTTCATCTTTAAATGACCCCAATTAGTTAAAGCAACCAAAGAATTATTGTTACAGCAAAGTTTAGCAAAACCATAAGAACACCACTA
This sequence comes from Glis glis, assembly GCA_004027185.1. Taxonomy (NCBI): domain Eukaryota; kingdom Metazoa; phylum Chordata; class Mammalia; order Rodentia; family Gliridae; genus Glis; species Glis glis. The sequence continues at coordinate 8,888 of PVJS01026543.1, forward strand.
GTAACATTTTTAAATTATCCAAAATGATTTCTTTATTGAGCAAATAACTACATTGTTTTCACAGTACTATGGCATAGTTAAGAGTTAGCTACAGTCACAGATACATTTTAACATTCACAATGATGAGCATCATCATTACCATTCTACTCTACAAAGCTTATGAATGAAGAAAAATACAAAAACCTCAACTCTTACAAAAGAAAAATGTAAGTCTAAATACATTAACAATAAAACCAGGTAACAGGTCAAAGTGTAAAGGCATACCACTGAATTTTTTTTTCTGAATAGCCAGGAATGAAAAAATGTTTAATATCTACGACGCTTATTAGGACCTTCAAAGTTGCCCCCCTGACTTCCTCTGCCAAAGCCACCAGAGCCACCACTCACAGGACCGGCACCACTCATTGGTGCCTGAGGGGCTTCAGAACCTGTTCTACTCCCCATAGGGGAGCCCATCTGGGACGGCGGTCCTTGGGGAAATCTATCATTGTGCTAATACCACATAATAAATATGAAGTCCATTTGGAACACGCCAAATATAAGTGACAAGAAAAATTGGCACAATCCCAAGTGGTGGTGTCATCAAGTTCAGCAGAAAGTCCAGGAGAGTCAGGATCACACATAGAAGGAAGAAAGGAGCAATTTAATTAGTTACTAAGTTTAAAAATAAAAACCCAGCATCTGAAGATTTACAAATTGCTAATGCTATGCCCCAATTTCATGAAAAAAGATCTGATTTTGTGAAAGAAGCAAATGTCCTTGTAAGCCTAATTAGATATAATAATTAAGACTAATCAGTATAATATTGCTCTAATCACTTTATTTTAAAAAACTTAGAATTGCATGAAACTGTGCTATGAAAGAAAAATACTTTAAAAAATCAGAAATAAAACTGGGGAGCAGCATCACATTCTGTTCTAAAAAGCAAATGTTCTAAAAACTTCATCACCGATGCTAAGACACAAAGCACTAGCAACAACTGCACACAATGGCTTATTGCTCTCAATATGGAAACTTCTGGAGTGTTTTCATTGAAAGACTAGTGGGAAAATAGATTAAGTTTTAAAATTAACTAATTTAACATGTACTACTAATAGCACAGTTAAACATCTAAGTCATATCTTTCGAAAAACATCAAAACAATAACCCACATAATTAAACTCAGGGTTGAGTACAAATCCTTAAGTGTAGGTGCATAAAAACCAAGAGTGATATTTAAATAAAGTTTATAGTTTCAGGGAAATGGTAGGAAAATAGTTAATGTTACTTCCACATTACTACTGATTATATGCTTTTTATTTGGGGGGGTAGGTGCTAAACCCACTGAGCTACACCTCCAGGCCTTTTTTACCTGTTATTTTTAAACAGTCTCTCTCTACATTGCTGAGGTTGGCTGTGAACCTGCAAATCTCCTATCTCACCCTCTCAAACACTGGGATTACAGATGAGTGCCACCATGCCTAGGTACTACTGATTATGTGCAAAAGAAAAACTTAACGAAAACAGTGGAAGTTTTTACTAGGATTTAGACTTTTTTTTTTTTTTGGTACTGGGGATTGAGTCCAGAAGCATTCTACCTCCAAGTTACACCCCCAGCCCAATTTTATATCTTATTTGGAAACAAGATCCCACTAGGTTGCTGAGAGCCTCGCTAAGTTGCTGAGGCTGGCTTTGAGCCTCAGCTGTCTCAGCTGAGGCTCAGTGATCCTCCTGTCTCAGCCTCCCAAGTACTGGGATTACAAGTGTGCACCACCACGCTGGGTTTGGGATTTAAACTTTTTACTTTAAAATAGCAGCTCCTACTGAGCTGAGACAGGAAGATCACAGGGCTGGGGGTATAGCTTAGAGGTAGAATGCCCCTGGGTTCACTCCCCAGTGCCACTAAGCAAAAACAACAACAACAAAATAACAACAAACAAAAGGACTATATGTCTGAAGTAAATAAAACTTAAAATGATAAAAAACTGCATTCCTAGCCGGGTGTGGTGGAGCATGCTCGTAATCCCAGTACTTAGGAGGCTGAGGCAGGAGGATCGCTACTTGTGAGGTCCTCTGCAACTCAGTGAGACCCTGTTTCAAACTAAATAAAAAATTGGGCTAGGAGTGAAGCTCAGAGGTAGAATGCCCCTGGGTTCAGTCCCCAGTACCAGAAAAAAAAAAAAAAAGCAAAACAAAACAAAAAAACCCCACTATATTCCTCAATTCTAACATGCACAATATCTATCCTCCTGTTTTTGTTTTGTTTTGTTTTCTGGTACTGGGGATTGAACCCAGGGGCATTCTACCCTTGAGCTACACCCCCAGCTCTATTTTTCATTCTTTATTTTCAAACAGGGTCTCACTAAGTTGCCGAGGCTGGCTGTGAACCTGTGATCCTCCTGTCTCAGACTCCCAAATTCTGGGTACAAGCGTGCACCACCATTACTGTTTTTTTATTTCAATTTTTTTTTTTGTGGTACTGGGGATTGAACCCAGGGGCATTCTACCTCTGAGCCACACTACACCCCCAGCCCTATTTTAATAGTTTGAAATAGCGTCTCACTAAGTTGCAGAGGCACTCACTAAGTTGTTGAGGCTGGCTGCAAACCTGAGATGTTTTTATATTTTTGTGGTGCTGGGGATTGAACCCAAGGACTTACACATGCTAAAGCAAGTGATCTACCACTGAACCACATGCAACCCCACAATGTCTTCTTTAATATCTTCTAGATCACTATGGATTTAAAACTGACAGCATGTCTGAATTTAACTGGCAGTATTTTCTCTTTCTTAGCAGCAATGGAAATTCTAAGACAAAACTGCCTTTCCTTTTTTTTTTTTTGTACTGGAGGTTGAATCCACAGGCATTCTCCCTCCAAGCTAGCTACATCACAAGTCCTAATTTAGTTTTTATTTTGGAACAGGGTCTCACTAAGGTGCTGAGGCTTGCTGGGAACCTAGGATCCTCCTGTCTTGGCCTCCCAAGTGCTGGGATTATAGGTGAGTGCCACCACATCTGACACCAAACTGCCTTTTCAAGAAAATACAATCTATTTTTCCTAAATGTTATTTAAAACCATCAACAAACACCACATGAGAAAATGTTTTGCAAATAAAAAGCCTCATTTGAACAGTGGTAAACTTTAAGGGAAATAATAAAAGGTTTAAGTCTTGCTAACTAATACTAATTACATAATTAAAATTTCAACTGAAAGACCTGGAATTTATAATACTTAACGCTTACAAAGATATCTTCACACTCTCAGAGCAAGACAAAAAATAGTTTAAATTTAGAATTTTGGATATAGAGAAACTTCAGTTTTATGTTATGTTTTACTATGAAAAATGTTTTGAAATAAATCATGACAAGTGATACTTTCTTAACAAAAACACTTACTGAAAACTGTGTTTTCACATGTACTGGTGTTTTTCCCCACCAAAGGCAAGGAGTCCACACCGAAAAGGAACACAATCATAAAACATTCAACCACTGCACTGAATGCTGATAAAAGATGGACACAAATTAATGGCACTGAAAAATAACTGTAATGACCTATATACTGCTCCATGCTGAGATCCAAAAGCATGCCATGGATGGTAATCCTAACTCTTGGGCTACTTAAAAACCACATGTCATAAATCAAAACATCACTTCACAAAGTCACTTCTTCATTGGCTGTTCATCTCTACTACTAAAACAAATGATGTCGAATTATGTTAAGTGTGAAGTTATCTTTGAGGCAGAAGTGTATATTAGTTGAATATAATCAAAATAATGTTCAGGATACATTACCACTGCTCCATTATCTGGCATCATTGGCGTTCCCATATTTGCAGCTCCGTCTGGCCCCAAGGCGGGACCAGGGCCCAGGGGCGGGCCAGGCAGAGTTCCTCTGTTGTTCATATTCATACCCATCATTGGAGGAGGACCTTGGTTACCAGCAGGTGCTGGGCTAAAGGCATCTATGTAAAACAATCTATACTTAGAGCTGTCCTATCTTAGTTTAGTAAACATTAACAATTTTACACAACGTATGCAATCTATACACCAAGACTGTTACCAAAACCATTTTCCTTCTGTGAGATTGAGACACTCAATTATACATTCTGCAAGAGGAGTATTATCTACACTCCAGAATCTACAGCCTGAAAACACAGGTGCATAAAACAAATGAGACAACTATCAATTAATTACTTTAGGTCATTTGAGACTAACAGTTCAAAATATTTAAAAATCAGTTAATATTTTTCTATAGCCTGCTTTTAAACCAAATAATCCATAAAAGTTTTGACTGAGCTCTATCAGTTTTAAATTTTTTTTCCTTGAAGTCATAGATAAATCTATCAGTCTATAAATTAAGTTGTAAGAGGCAAACCACTGCCTACAAGGACACTTCAATCTCTTAGGAGGTAACTAAATACCTCCCCAAATCTAAGCCAATAAAACTGAAATGACTCATTAAAAATTTTTTTGTTGTTGTTTATGCGGTACTGAGGATTGAACCCAGGGGCATTCTACCTCCAAGCTACACCCCAGCCTTATTGTTTTATTCTTTATTTTGAAACAGGGTCTAAGTTGTGGAGGGTCTCACTAAGTAGCTGAAGCTGGCCATGAACCTGCGATCCTCCTGTCTCAGCTTCCCAAGCACTGGGATTACAAGTGTGTGCCACCACACCCAGCTAGAAAAAATTATTTTTAAGCCCACCCAATTGCACTGAAATACAGATAAATACAGATAAAATAATGTGACTGTGTATGTTTTTTTAAGTGCTCATGCGTATTTATCATTAAAAATTTGTAACAAAGACTGATCCCAATTTAGGGTTTTCTTCTAGTATTTCATTCTGGTAGCCAATGTTTTGACACTCAGAACTCAACTTCTTAAATATACATCATAAAAGAAGCTGAAGTTTTCATTCAACCCACTACAGAACACCTAATCTAGAATTGAGTCCAAGAAGCAGGTGCAAGAAAGAAACCTGGTGGTTCCTTCCAACTCCTTGCACCATAACTATTGTTCTCTGAACCCAAGCCCAGGAAAAACAACTGCAAAGAGGAATTATGTTAATTCCCAAAGGCTCTCTTACTCACAAATCTATACTTATCCAAAAATCTTTCCATTCCCTCACTATAATTGCCATTTTGAGTAAGTTTCCATAATCCAGATGTTAACAAGGATAGAAAACAGTGTCTAGGAGGCATCTTACCTTCCCTTTCCCCAAAAAGAACAGATTAAAGACCTTTCCCTCTTTAACAGAATATAACTGTTACGTTTAACTTGTGAGTTTAGACTGAGTATTAAAAATTAAATAAAGAACATTCTCAACTATCGGTAGCTGACTTAGAACGTTATTTTTATTATTTAAGATTTCTACCCACACCGCTATAAATAAGCTAATCTGGTTACCTAAAAAGGACTTTTTGTTTTGGTGCTGGGGATTGAAACCAGGGGCATTCTACCTCTGAGCTACACCTCACCCCTATTTATTTTATTTTGAAACAGAGTCTAAGTTGCAGAGGGCCCCACTAAATTGTTGAGGCTGGCCAGGAACCTACCATCCTCCTGTCTCAGCCTCCCAAGTACTGATATTACAAGTGTGCGCCACCATGCCTGTCTTAAAAAGCAGTTTTATAATCTATGTTTCACTTGGTATACACAGTAGTGATATACCAGAAAATCTGTTCCCACATTCCATCAATATAACTTTTTTTTTGGTACTGGGGATTGATCCCAGAGCCATTCAACCTCCAAGCTACACCCCCCAGACCTATTTTACTTTTTATTTTGAAACAGGGCCTCACTAAGTTGCTGAGGCTGGCCTTGAATCTGCGATCCTCCTATGCCAGCCTCCCAAGTACTGGGATTACAGGCGTGCACTACCACGCCTGGCTCCTCAATATAACTTTTGGTTTATTTTTTCTTTTTGTCCTAGGGATCAAACTCAGAGACTCCAGCATGCAAAGTACATGATCTACCCGAGCAGCATCCACAGTCCCACAGATCTAACTGATTAATAGGATAGTTTTATTATTTGACAGCAACCCAACTAAATGAGAGCTCCAGCAAACCATGCCTACAGATAGGGACCATATTAATGCAGATAGGGACCATATTAACAGACTGGACTTAAGAAGAGTTAAAGTGCTAAAATATAAATATATTTTGCTGGTGAAAATGCTATAAGAATTTTAATTCTCCAATTCATAATTAAGGAATATAAAGGCATACTCTCATTAAGTTGCTAATCAAACAAAGAGAATGCTTATGGGATCTCTCTGGATCATCAGAAATGGTTTAAAGGTTTATGCCATTATAAAGTTTGGTTCTGATGTTAATGACAAAGTAATAATTATTTCCAACTTACTACAATGGCACTGGTTACAAATGTCCCTTATGGGTAGAATGCTGGCCTATGATGCCTGAGGCCCTACATCTGACCCCAGGCACAGCCAAAAAAAAAAAAAATCCTAGAATCCATAATAACCTCACTCCCTCACACAATCCTTAGAACTACATTGATGATCTTATATACCACCCCAAATTTAACTCTAATAAAAACATAGAAACGGAACCACTAACACATCACTACACTGAACCCTCCTTCACTGAACTACCACATATCACAATGAAGTTCTTCTTGACCGAAGGAGTGGTTTCATGCTTCCTTTGCCCATCAGAGGTGTTCAGTAATTATTTGAGAGTAAATTTTAAAAGTAACCAAGTAAACAGCAATAAATAATTCCACATTATCTGATTAGATGTGTCAAAGAACTAAAAGTTAAAAAAAAAGTCATCAGGTAAAATGCTCGTTCTACACATTGCATGTTTTAAGCTTTATTTTACACACTATGTATCTTAACATACTAGACAGGTGTGCATGCTGTTGTATATTGGATGCCCTGGTAATGTAGTCTTTAAAACACCACATACATTTGAGTTATGTAAAAGAATTTAATGGCATGACAACTTCTGTGGGTCAATTGAATGTAAAATTGAGTATAAAAATTTAAATCATTAGCCAATGATTAAATATATATAGAATTTCAAATTTATTAAGATCTATGATACACCACACTTATTTTTCCCTCTGTTTAATTATTTGATACTATTTCCCTGAGAACCTGGCTATACAAGCCAATACAGCTGTTAATGTAGGTACATTCTTTATCAGTTTTAAAGATAAGCATTAGCAGCCAGGCCCATACCTGTAATCCCAGTACTTGGGAGGCTGAGACAGGAGGATCGCAGGTTTGAGGCCAGTCTCAGCAACTAAGCAAAGCTCTTAGCAATTTAGTGAGACCTGTTTTAAAATACAAAGTAAAAAACAACCAGGGATGGGGTGTACCCTAAAGGTAGACTGTCCCTGGGTTCCATCTCCAGTAACTTAAAAATAAAAATAAAAAAAGATATGCATTAGCAAGACATAATTCATTTCCTAAAATCAGAGACATCTCCAATTGGTACACTTCCGTTCACAATATTAGGGGAAAAAAGTTAAATATTCAGTAAACTGAATAAAATTAGCTTCAAAGTTCCACAAAGCTAGTTTAAAATAGAAACATAAAATGCTCCTGAAGGGTGTAGTATTGCACACCAGTAATTCCAGTACTTGGGAAGCTGAGAGAGGAGGATGCATGTTCCAGGCCAGACTCAGCAACTAAGCGAGACCCTGTCTCAAAATAAAAAAATAAAAAGGTCTGGGTATATACCTCAGTGGTAGAGCACCTTGAATTCAATACCCAGTACCGCAATAAATAAATAAATAAATATATACAAAATGTTTACAAAAAATTTAAGAACGCCAATTTGAAAGCATGAAATCGGATTTAAAGTTAGGATGACGTAGGTGTATCATCTCACATGATGACTGAACTACTCTTGGGCTGTACCAAATCTAATTTATAAAGGTTTTTTTCATTGAAGCTAAAAGCATAACATATCTTTCAGCTTTCTAATTTTCTTCCTAGGCATACATTTTAATATAGTTGTGTTTTATGTCAACTTAATAAATGTAAAAAATTGCGCTTTTACAAATGTTGGCTCCATGTTTTAGTTTCTTACTGATATATAGGTATCACAAACAACACATACAGTTCCCCCAAAGAATTACAAGTAGGTTACAGAAAGCTTTGTCTTCAAATCCCTACCTCCCATGTTTATGGCTCCACGGGGACCCATATCACCCATTCTCATTTCCTGTTCTCTCTGTAAGTAAACATAGTTGTCAAAGTCAACCTATCCATCTTAGGACTTTACATTTCCCATCTAAAATCAAAAAGAAAAGAGTGAATTCGGACATAATTTTCCATTAAAAAACGTTTTAAATTTCCAACATCATTTACAAAATAAGAACCCTGAAAAGAAACTTCAGTCTCTTTAATCTACTACAAGTACTTAGAACACCCAGTTTATACTAGAAGATTAGGTTACGAGTAAAATTATATGGAATTTATCAAACATTATTTTTAATGTTTTATTCCAACAGATCAAAGCCACGTGTCCATACTTTAAGCAAAGGAAAATCTAATAATAACAGTGACCTATTATTTTTTCCAACCAGATAACAACAAATAAAGTTACATTATCGCCGGGCGTGGTTGCACGTGCTTGTAATCCCAGTACTTTGGGAGGCAGAGACCGGGGGATCCAGGTTCGCAGCCAGCCTCAGCTCTCTCTCTCTCTACTTAGTGAGGCCCTCTGCAACTTCGTGAAACCCGGTTTCAAAATAAAGTATAAAAAATTGGGCCAGGGGTGTAGTTCGGAGGTAGAACGCCTCTGGGTTCAATCCCCGGTACCGCAAAAAAAAAAAAAAGTTACATTATCTAAGCATTCTTATTTTAGCTTTCGTAATACTAGGAATTGAACCAAATGGTGAGGAACAACCCCAGTCCTATTTTATTATATTTTGAAACAGAGTCTTGCTAAGTTATGAGGGCCTTGCTAAGTAGCTGAGGCTGGCCTGGAAACCGTGATCCTCCTATCTCGGCCTCTCAAATACTGGGTTTACTGGCATGGGCCACCGTGGTCACTCTCATTGTCTAAACATTCTAATTCATTCTTGCATTTTTATTCAACTACACAAGCATCATGCCACCTGGACCCAATAGAACTATCATAAAGTTCTTCACTCTGTACAAGCAGTTATTGAAATCTTGACCTATCTTTACTTTCCTGTAACTGAGTAATGGTTTTTTGTTTTTGTTTTTGGTGGTGGCACTGGGGATGGAACCCAGGAGCCTTCAACCTCTGGGCCATAACCCCAGATCTATTTCATTTTTTATTTGAAAACGGGTTCTCAATAAAGTTGCTGAAAGCCTAAGTTGCTAAGGCTGGCTTCAAACCTGTGATCCTCCTGTCTCAACCTCCCAAGTACTGGGATCACAGGTGTGAGCCACCACAACCAGGTTAAGTAATGGCTTTAAAACCTAAAGCATTACACATTTGGGAAGTCCTGAAACAATGATCTATAAAGGTTAAGTAGAATACAACAGGTCACAGAAACATTCAAAACCCTTTAAATTTCATTACAGAAAGTAATCCTAACAAGTCTTCAATTACTAACATTTATATTAACTTCAATGAAATCTTCAGGTGAGATTACAAAGCAACAATTTTTTTGTGTGTCTGGTACTGGGGATGGAACCCGGGGTCATTCTACCTCTAGCTACACCCCCAGCCCTATTTTATTTTGAAACAGGGTCTCGCTAAGTTGCAGAGGGAATTGCTTAGTTGCTGAGGCTGGACTCGAATCTGTGATCCTCCTGTCTCAGCCTCCCAAGAACTGGGATCACAGGAATTCATTACCACACCCAGCTCTAAATGATCATTTTAAATTCCATCAAATAATAAAAATACTGATAATAAGCACATATAAAACTAGAAATAAAGGAAATAAAAGCCTATAATGGAAATATAAATATTAAAGCATTAAGTGAACCAGGCTTAGTGGTGCACACCTGTAATACCAGTATTTGGGAGGCTGAGACAGGAGGATCACAGGTTTGAGGATGGCCTAAGCATATAGTGATACTCATCAACTTAGTGAGACCCTGTTTCAAAAGTAAAAATAAAATTGGGTCTGGGGGTGTAGCTCAGAGGTAGAACGCCTCTGGGTTCAATCCCTAGTGCCACCAAATAAAAAAAAAAAGAAAATTTAATTTTTCTAAAAAAAATTTATTCTCTTGCCATTAACGATATTGACTCACAGAAAAGCTAAACTTTAAGATGAAATTGACTTTTTTTTTTTTTGCGGTACCGGGGATTGAACGCAGGGGCGTTCTACCTCTGCGCTACACCCCTGGCCCTATTTTTTTTTTATGCTTTATTTTTGAAACCAGGTCTCACGAAGTTGCGGAAGGCCTCACTAGGTAGAGAGAGAGAGAGAGAGAAAAAGAGAGAAAGAAAGAGAGAGAGGGGGACAGAGAGGGGGGAGAGAGGAGACAGATCGATCGATCGTGTGCGCATGCGCGCTGAGGTTGGCCGCGAACCCGGATCCTCCGGTCTCCGCCTCCCAAAGTACTGGGATTACAAGCGTGCGCCACCACGCCCGGCTTGAAATTGACTATTGATCAAGCAATATATGGAAAAAACTAAACCCTGTGCCTACTCTTGATCAACAAGCCATGCTGCCATTTCTTCCTCCCAACACAGAACCTATTGATAAGTGAAATACCTGAGCACATGAGAGTCTCCTAGGTACTATTTAATTTATTTTTGTGGTACTAGGGATTGAACCCAGGGGCATTCTACCGCTGTGCTACTCCCCCAGCCCTATTTTTTATTCTTTATTTAGAAACAGGGTCTCACTAAGTAGCTGAGGCTGGCCGTGAACCTGGATCCTCCTGTCTCAGCCTCCCATGTACTGGGATTACAAGCATGCGCAACCACTGTCTACTATTTAAAATAGATACTTGCTACTAAGAAGCTGGTTACATTCTGTGTAGCCTCAACAAAGTAAAACACATGGGAAATATGTATGTCAATTTTATTGGGGCTCAAAGGTTTAACTGATATTTTTGCTTTTGGACTTGCCTTCACTATGAAAGGTTAGAAATTCAATGTTTAACCACTAACAGAGGGTAATTATAATAGTCTCAGTTTCAGACTTTAATTTTCTAATACCCTAACACTCTAAACCTCAGGTCTATGATTCACTTGGGGTGGGAGCATAGACAATCTGTTAAATGGTTTATAATTTTCAGCTCTACATATCACTTCATGGATATAACAATTCTTAGCTTTATTTTTTGACAAAGTAGTTTCTTTCATTATTATTAAATCTATTTTCATCATTAAGAGATTTTAATGGGAAGACAGGAGTAGTGGCGCACACCTGTGATAGCAGGACTATCCCAGATTCAAGACCAGCCTGGGCCACTTTAATGAGACCCTGCCTTGAAATAAAAATGTAAAGAGATGGGAATGTAGTTCAGTGGTAGAACAACTCCGGGTTCAAACTCCAGTACAGCAACAACAAAAGACTTTCATGGAAAACTTTAGCATATTAAAGAGAGCTACAGTTTTAAGTCAACTATACAAACAGTAGCAATAATAATCACCCTTCTGATGTTAAATGGTAAAGTGATTCGAGTTCTAAAATATCTGTGTTTAAATAGGATAATCAGAATGCCTTACAGTATTCCATACTAATACAGCACATCACTATATTAAAATACCAATTCATGTTGTATATGACAGCAATTTTTACTAAATATACATATACTCACATGTAGTAATGCTGACAGTATATTAAGGAAACAATGCTATTTTACACAGCTTTAACCATAAGTTTTCAAAATAGTATTATTTGATGACAGTTCACTTAATAACAATTTTAGGAGTATAAGTTTTTAGCTTCCTTTTCGTGTCCTCGGGTTGCTGTTAACTTTCTTGAAATCCACTATTACATACCTCTACCAAAATGCAAAAGAGCCAAAGATTATATTAGGTGATTTTATTAAAATGAAATTAACATAGTAATTCCCATTATCACTTTGTATGTCTATATCAATAAGAACCAATTGAAAGAGTTTACTACAATGTGCCCACACCCAAAAAGCAATAGAGAAGACAAGACCATCACTTTTTCCATGAATTAATATGAATGATTGTTTGAATAAATTTCATTGATGGCTTATTACTTTACCACAAATTAAGATTTGTGATTTAAAATGAAACAATTTGTTTATAAGCAATAGCTCAAAAGACTGTGGTGAGCCAGGTGGGGTGGTGGCACATGCCTGTAATCCTAGTGCTTGGAAGGCTGAGACAGGAGGATTGCAGGTTCAAGAACAGCCTCAGCAAATAGTACAACTCTCATTAACCTAGTGAGACCCTGTTTCCAAATAAAAAATAAAAAATAAAGTAGGGCTGGGGGTATAGCTCGGAGGTAGAATGGCCCTGGGTTCAATCCCCAGTGCCAATCAATCAATAAGAAGATAGGACTAAGTTTGTTGCTCAGAGGCAGAATTTCTGCCCCTGAGTTCAACCTCGAGTACCACCACCAAAAAAAAAAAAAAAAAAAAACCACCTACAGTGCAATAAAATAAACCAGTAACGAAAACTTGATTTTCAATTACTGATGCAGCCCCTGTGAGGTAAATTTACTATTACCCCATTTTGGAGAGGATAAAGCTGAAACAGAGAACTACTAAATGGGTAGAGCTCGGCTATAAAATTCTGCTAAGAGTCTATAAAATCTATACCTTCATAAGGTAACTTTATTCTTGAAGAGTTCAAATAGAAGCCAAACATGGTGCACATTATCGTAATCCCAGTACTTGGGAGGCTAAAACAAGAGGATCATAGGTTCAAGGCCAGCCTCAGCAACTTGGTGAAACCCTACTTCCAGGTAAAATACAAAAGGCTGGGGTTGTAGATCAGAGGTAGAATACCCCTGGATTAAATTCTTAGCAGCACAAAAAAGGAAAAAAAAAAATAAAATTCCTACATGGAAAGCCTAACAAAAAAAAAAACATTCACTGACTGTGCACCTTTCCATGAAACAAATTACACATGAGTATTCCTGAAAGCTCGTTGTTTAAGTGTGCTCAAAGTAACAGATGTCCCCAACATAGAAGCAGAGTATGCCCAACTCCCAGAACACTCATCAGAGGACAGCCCATTGTAACAGGACTTTAAAGGGAGTACTAAGAGTCCCTAAGAACCTTTCATGGAAAGTACACAAAGTCAAAACTATTCCAGAGTTTTATTAACACCAGGAAAGCTGTAATAACATACTATAAAATACTATTAGGCTTTATCACTATATCAACATTCTCTACATTCAAAAGTGCAAAACCAATGGTACAAACCCCCAAAAGAAAATCCCAGTAACTGAAAATAATCATAACAGCCTGACACCCAATGCTGTTTTAAACTAGTACTTGTCACATTGTGTGAAACTGCAACTAAAAATTTTCAATTATGAATACCTGCCAGGCGTGGGGATGCACACCTATAATCCCAGTACTTGGGAGGTTGAGACGGGAGGATTGCAGGTTCGAGGACAGCCTCAACAAGTAGTGAGACTAACCAATCTAGTGAGACCTGTTTCAAAAACAAAATAAAAGCCGGGCGTGGTGGTACACACTTGTAATCCCAGTACTTGGGAGGCTGAGACAGGAGGATCCGGGTTCATGGCCAGCCCCAGCTACTTAGTGAGGCCCTCTGCAACTTAGTGAGACCCTGTTTCAAAATAAAGAATAAAAAATAGGGCTGGGAGTGTAGCTCAGAGGTAAAATGACCCCTGGGTTCGATCCCCCGTACCGCAAAATAAATAAATAAATAAATAAATAAATAAATAAATAAATAAATTAGAGCTGGGGGTATAGTTCTGAGGTAGAATTACCCTGGGCTCAGTCCCCAGTACCACCACCAAAAAAAAAAAAAGAATACCTGCAGGAAGCAATAAAAATAATTTTTTTCTGGTGGTACTGGGGATTGAACCCAGGGGCATTCTACCTTCGGGATACACTCCCAGCCCTATTTTTTCTATTCTTTATTTTGAAACAGGGTCTCACTAAGTTGCGGAGGTCCTCACTAAGTAGCAGAGGCTGGCCGCGAACCCGGATCCTCCAGTCGCAGCCTCCCAAGTACTGGGATTACAAGCATGCGCCATCACGCCTGGCTTGGATTAATATTTTCTAATGATTGGTAAAGGAAATTATAAAATTATGCAGGAGTAAAAGATTCACTCTAAATTCAAGGCAGAATAATGGATTTCAATGCAAAAGAGTACTTTTAAGACACCACCACTTGAATCTTACTGCAGTATCAAAGAATGTCCACAATTATCATTACTTATTATTCATACATTAACACAGATTTTCTTCATGAATTTTAACCAAAAGATCTTTTTGCAACAAATAGAATGGCCGAAGCAAATATGGGAAACCAACTATGTTCAATAGAGAGCATTAAACATATGTACAAAATATAAAACAATACTACTTTCCCCACTATAATAAAGTCCAACATTAAAGACACTGACAAAAATGTAAAATAAGGGCATTCTCCCCTCTACAATATGTTTTCTTTAATATTTGATTTAAGCCACACGTGGTGGTGCACGTTTGTGATCCCATTACTTGGGAGGCTGAGACAGGAGGATCACAGGTTCTCAGCCAGCCTCAGCTACTTAGTGAGGTCCTCTGCAACTTAGTGAGACCCTATTTCAAAATAAAAAATAAAAAAATAGGACTGGGGGTGGAGCTCAGAGGTAGAATGCCCCTGGGTTCAATCCCCCGTACCACAAAATAAATAAATAAACAAACAAAACAATAAAATAGGACTGAGGTATATAACTGAGAGGGAGAATGCCCCTGGGTATCCCTAGCACCAAAAACTAAAACAGGGGTGGGGATATAGCTCAGAGGTAGAATGTCCCTGGGTTCAATCCCCAGCACCACAAATCAAAAAATAATGACAGATTTGTTCAGGTAATGAGTAAAGACATTATTCTTCTGTTACTGTCAAATCCAACTGAGAATGTAGCAAAATTAATGGCGTGCTTTTTAACACAATGGGTAGTTTTCTCACACTGAAATAAATGTAATCACATATAATCTAGTATTTCTATTGTCTCAGCCTTGTAAGTACTAGGATTACAGGTGTGGTCAAATTAGTTTTGAAACAAACATATTCACCTGAAAATTTTATTTCTAATTCATATATCTGAGGACTTTTTTTTTTTGGCAGTACTGGGGATTGAACCCAGGGACATTCTACCTCCGAGCTACACCCCCAGTCCTATTTTTTATTCTTTGTTTTGAAACAGGGTCTCAGTAAGTTGCAGAGGGCCTCAGTAATTTGCTGAGGCTGGCCATGAACCTGTGATCCTCCTTTCTCAGCCTCCCAAGTACTGGAATTATAGGCGTGTACCACCACACCCAGCTATCTGAGGACATTTTAAACAGTAGAACTGATTGGTAGTATTTAATTATTCTTCAAATTTAGGAATTTTCACCCAAAACTCCTAAAGAAATGAGCAACAGTATGAGATTCAATAAACACAATCCTACTAATAGAACTTTACCCAAACTCACAAAATGCTGGTAACTGGACTGCATTTCTTTAATCATAACCTTTTCTTATCCAATATGTGTTCTTACCAAAGTTACACTATTACAACTGGTCAGGTCAGGTGTTGAAGATGACACAAAAGAATACAAACTGCACAAGAAATGGTTCCACCTAGGTCCCATCAAAAGAAGGAGGCGGCAGCAGCAGCAGCAGCAGCAGCAGCAGCAGAAAACAAGGCTTCTAAGGTCCAATGTGTGAGAATGAAGTAAATATTTTTCAAAGGAGAACACCTTTTCTGATTGTGACATTAGGCATGGACATTAGATATCTTAATGGTTTACCAGGCACTTTCACATTTTAAAGAATTAACCATATTAAGTAGCTAACTTTAACTGAATGGTTTGATATAGTAATTACTTACTTAAATAGTACCAAAATAAAAATTATTTAAAATTTATAATTAAGAAGGAAACTACCATTATCAATTGTTTAATTCAGGATTTAGAAAAGGCAGTAGTATGGCTGGGACGCCTGTAATCCCTGTACTTGGGAGGCTGAGACAGAAGGATTGCAGGTTCGAGGACAGCCTGAGTAAGTAGTGAGACTCTCATCAACCTAGCAAGAACCTGTTTCAAAATAAGAAATAAAATCGGGCTGGGGGTGTAGCTCAAAGGTAGAATGCCTCTGGGTTCAATCCCCAGTACCACCAAAAATAAAATACTAATAATAAAATTTAAAAATGCAGTAGTATGCTACATAGAGCAAAATAAGTAGAAGATAGCATAAGACAAAAGAGCAAACTTACCCATGTACTTCCAGTTATCTGAATTCTCTTTTGGGGGGAAGGGGGTACTGGACATCAAACCCAAGGCCCTGCACATTCTACGCATGTGCTCCACCAACTGATCTACATCCCGTTTTTTGAAATTTAAAAAGTCAAAGTTTGTGATTATAATAATAACCAACAGTCTAAATTAAATATATGCATGCTCACAAAGCCAAGTCCCTATGCCTACAACCAAAAGTTAATACTAAATGTGGATGTTAACATTCCCATTTATCTAGTTTTTTTCAGCATAAAAGGTAAGGAAAAAAGACATAAAGTCATCTAAAATAACATAGAAATGACCCAGAACCTGTCCTCTGCCACTTCAGTGAACACGACAGAGCTTCATACACTCAAGATTAAGCATAGAGGACATTAGCTATTGCCTGTTCTAAAAGCATTTTAAAATAATGATCACTATATAAAACAACTCCTATAAGACGGCTCTAAATACATTAGGTCACAAAGAGGAAGTAACACATTTTATGCCCTATTAATATTGTTATTAATTCAAAGTACTTAATTAAAATTCTTATTAGTTATACTGAACATATTAGGGATTTCAAAATACATGTTTAGCTTAACCATTTCTATTCGTCAATCTTGACATTCCTCTTCTCCAATTCCTCAAAAAAGTAGCATTAACTAAAAATTCTTACAATTCTAAACCAGAAAATTTTAGAACTTACCATTTCAAATGAAAGGACATGAGATATACCTACCACACAGCAGAATAATAAACCAATCATATCAGTTAAGAAAAAAAAGAACACCCAAAGTAAGTTGAACAGTAGTGCCAAGACCATTCAATAATACTTCACACACCCAAGTAGAGAGCTTCTTTCTCTAACATCTCAGAAACACCTTAACTGTATCTCTTCACATTCTGTTTAAGTGCTCCACTCCTAAAATCCTCCAATATTCTCTGTATCCTCTATGGTGCTGAGCACTCTGTTTTGAAAACAGAACAGTGAATAAATTTTTTTCCAAATGAAAATCTCGAGTCTTCCTGCAAATCTAACTCTCTGAAAGAATATTCAAGAGAGATTCCAATATTGAAAAGTTAGGTGTACTGAAAACGAAACACACAAAAAAACAAGTTGAGTATTTGGACTGTTTTTTTTTTTCAGTACCAGGGATTGAACCCAGGGGCATTCTACCTCCGCGCTACACCCCCGGCCCTATTTTTTATACTTTATTTTGAAACCGGGTCTCACCAAGTTGCGGAGGGCCTCACTAGGTAGAGAGAAAGAGAGAGAGAGAAAGAAAGAGAGAGAAAGAGAGAGAGAGCACGCTGAGGCTGGCCGCGAACCCGGTTCCTCCGGTCTCCGCCTCCCAAAGTACTGGGATTACAAGCGTGCGCCACCCCGGCTGGACTGTTTTGAAAAATTACTCATTATGTGATTCCGTTATGAAATCTATAAAAATACATCAATAGTTGTACTTCAATGCCATCCATGTTTTCCAAAGTACTAAATATTTTAACATCCAAGACATTAACCTTCAATAAATACCAAAGTATGGTGGCCCATAAAGAACAATGAAAATCATGATTGGGAGTCAAGCATTTGAAAAACAAGACATCTAAACAACTACTTAATTCTCTCAACTTATAGTTTGTATATGACAAATATAGCCGAGCGTGGTGGCGCATGCTTGTAATCCCAGTACTTTGGGAGGCAGAGACCGGAGGATCCAGGTTCGCGGC
>PVJS01026544.1:0-26925 GCA_004027185.1 Glis glis
TCCTTTAGTGGGTCTTCATATGGGACAAATATTTTCAAAGTTTATGCCAATTTTTTTTGTGTGTGTATGGCACTCCGAGCTACACCCGCAGCCCTATTTTATTCTTTATTTTGAAACAGGTTTTCACTAAGTTGCAGAAGACCTCACAAGTAGCTGAGACTGGCTGCGAACCTGCGATCCTCCTGTCTCAGCCTCCCAAGTACTAGGATTACAAGCATGCGCCACCACACCCAGCCTTTTGGTTTTATGTGTTATAAATATTTAAAGAATTTAAAAAGCTTAACATAGCTGGGCATGGTGGCGCACACCCATAATCCTAGTACTTGGGAGGATGAAACAGGAGGATTGCAGGTTTGTGGCAAGCCTCAGCAACTTAGTGAGGCCCTGTTTCAAAATAAAAAAGTAAAATCAGGCTGGGGGTGTAGCTTGGAGGTAGAATGTCCCTTGGTTCCATCCCCAGTACCGTACACACACACAAATATATATATGTATGTATGGGATATATATGTGTATATATATATATATATGTATGTGTATATATATATATGTATGTATATATATGTATGTATATATATGTATGTATATATATATATGTATGTATGTATGTATGTGTATATATATATGGCTGGTAGCATGCCCCTGGGTTCAATCCCCAGTATGACAAAAAACAACAAAAACAAACTGGGCAATCAAACTGAATAGAAACTTCTCAGAAGAAGAAATACAAATGGCAATCAGGGAGCTGCAAATTAAAACTATATTGAGATTTTCTCAAACCCCAGTTAGAATGGCAGTCATCCAGAATACAAGCAATAATACATGCTGGTGAAGATGTAGGGGGAAAGGAATACTTATATACCATTGTAAATTAGTACAACCACTATGGGGATCAGTATGGAGGTTTCTCAGAAGACTGGGAATGGAACCTCATATGACCCAGCTATACCACTCTTTGGTATCTTCCTAAAAGAATTAAAATCAGAATACTATAGTGATACATGCATACTCCTGTTTATAGCAGCACAGTTCACAATAGCCAAATTAGGGAACCAACCTAGGTGTCTGTCAACAGATGAATGGAAAAAGATAAAGTGGTATATATGCACAATGGAGTTTTACTCAGCCATAAAGAACAAATTTTTTGTCATTTGCTGGAAAATGGATGGAATTAGAAAAAAATTATGCTAAATCAGCCAGTCTCAGAAAATCAAGGGTTGTATGTTTTCTCTCATTTGTGGAAACTAGAGAGAAAATAGGAAAGAAAGGGACTTCATGAAAACAAAGTGTGAGAACAGTAGAGTAGTAGAAGGGGACGGGGAGGGAGAAGAAGAGGGGAAAGGAGGCTTAGGGAAGGAAACAGACCAGATAATATTATGTCCATATATGAAGGCGTCACTAGCAACCTCACTAGTATGTACTGGGAGGGAGGGGGTAATGGAATGGGGTTAGCAAGGAAACACACTAAGATGTAGTGTGCATATATGAATGTATCACTTCGAATCTCACTATGATGCATAATTATATTGCACCTGAGGCAGGAGGATTGTTTGAGCCCACAAATTTGAAACCAGCCTGGTCAACATAGCGAGATGCTATCTCAAAAATTTTAAAAAAGCTAGTTGTGGTTGCACATACTTGTAATCCCAGTACTTGGGAGGCTGAGACAGGAGGATGGCAGATTCAAAACCAGTCTCAGCAATTTGGCGAGACTCTCAGCAACTTACTGAGACCCTCTTTCAAAACAAAAAATAAAAAGAAGGGCTGGGGATTTGGCTTGGAGGTAGAATGCCCCTGAGTACAATACCCAAAACCACAAAAAATAATTATTAGTAATGTTCATTATTTAATAGTTATTATACGTCGGGCATGGTGGCGCACGCTTGTAATCCCAGTACTTGGGAGGCTGAGACCCGGCCAGCCTCAGGTACTTAGTGAGGCCCTGCACAACTTAGTGAGAACCTGTTTCAAAATAAAGAATAAAAAAATAGGGCTGGGGGTGTAGTTTGGAGGTAGAATGCCTCTGGGTTCAATCCCCAGTACCGCAAGAAAAAAAGTTATTATACTTATTTAATAATGTTCTTTATTTAAAAATTTTTTAACAGCGACATCCTCTTCTGCAGTTTCTGCACACTCCCCGTCAGTTATTGTAGCTGTGGTAGAAGGGCGAGGACTTGCCAGAGGTGAAATAGGAATGGCAAGTATTGATTTAAAAAGCCCCCAGATTATATTATCACAGTTTGCAGACAACACAACATATGCAAAGGTAAGTATTAATAATCCTAGAAAATGGTTGACCTAGCAAGCAGTATGCAGATTTCCAAGCTTTTCTAATTAGTTTCTTTTTTTAATATACTTTTACTAGTGCATTATAGTCTCACATCATAATGTAAATCATGTTGACAGTAACATGCATGCATACAGCACTTGGTGCCCCCCCCCGCTCCCTCTCTATCCCCCCTTCCCCATACTCGAATTAGTTTGTAATTAGTACTTTTTCATAGGACAAAGGTTATTCCAGTGGAAAGATTGTGAATTAAAATAAAATTGTTTTACATCTGACTTTTATGTTTGTTTGTTTGTTTATTTTTCTATTTTTTTGCGGTACTGGGGATTGAACCTAGGGGCATTCTACCTCCAAACTACACCCCCAGCCCATTTTTTATTCTTTATTTTGAAACAGGGTCTCACTAAGGTGCGGAGGCCCTCGCTAAGTAGCTGAGGCTAGCCGCAAACCTGCAATCCTCTTGTCTCAGCCTCCCAAGTACTGGGATTACAAGCGTGCGCCACCATGCCTGGCTTGACTTTTATTTTTAAAATATATTTTATTCTAGAAAGAGTTTTATTGTTACTTGACTATTCCAAAGTTACTATTAATATTAGTTTCTAAAACTAATGTCTTCAAATTAATAATTCTTAGACTGAGTCCAAAGACAACATATGTGATAATCCTATCTCCAGAGGGTTGTTTCCACTGAAATTATATTTCAATCTTATTTTTCTAGAGTTAAGGGAAACAAATATCTTAGATCAGTCATAGGCTAGTATCTTAACTTCTTGCCTTCACTTATTTTGTCTTTACTTCATATCATTCATGAATTTAGGCTACTGGCCTATTGTCATAGGAATTTGTGTGAACTATCAGAGGTAGTCTACTCCTAATCTATCTATTTTTTTTTATTTTTTCATTTTTTTTGCAGTACCAGGGATTGAACCCAGGGGCATTCTACCTCCGAACTACACCCCCAGCCCTATTGTTTATTCTTTATTTTGATACAGGGTCTCATTAAGTTGCGGAGGGCCTCATAAGTAACTGAGGCTGGCCGCAAACCCGGATCCTCCGGTCTCAGCCTCCCAAGTACTGGGATTACAAGCGTGAGCCACCATACCCGGCCCTAATCTATCTATTTAAAGAAGTTATTTTACCCAATTATAAGTACTTTAAAAATATGATCTATGTTATTTGGGAGGTAACTGGAAATTGAACCCAGGGCTTTCTACCTCTGAACTACACCCCCAGCCCTTTTTATTTTGAATCAGGATCTCGTTAAATTGCTGAGGGTGTTGCTAAGGCTGGCCTCAAACCTGTGATCCTCCTATCTCAGCCTCCTAAGTACTGGGATTACAGGAGTGCGCCACCATGCCCAGCTGATCCATGTTATTTTTAATGTTTTATTGTTTTCTATTCTTCTCAAGAATATTCTTCCCCTTTATGGTTCCCCAGTATGTAGGCTTCCTTTTCCTAATGATTTTTTTTTTTTTTTTTTTTTGCTACTGGGGATTGAACCCAGAGGCATTCTACTTCCAAGATATACCCCCAGCCCATTTTATTTTTTGTTTTGAAACAGTCTCACTAGGTTCCTGAGAGTCTTGCTACATTGCTGCAATCCTCCTGTTTCAGCTTCCCAAGTACTAGGATTATAGGCGTGCGCTACCATGCCCAGCTTCCTAACAATTTTTCTCTATTGGTACTGGGAATTGAACTCAGGGGCATTCTACCTCTAAGCTGCAACCCCAGCCCTATTTGATTTTTTATTTTAAAACAGAGTGTCATTAAGTTGCTGAGGGCCTCTCTAAATTGCTGACGCTGGCCTCAAACCTGTGATCCTCCCGTGTCAGTCTCCTAGGTACTGGGATTAAAGGCATGCACCACTGTGCCGAGCTTAATTATTTTATTATATGTAACAAATTAAATGATATTAATATTGCATACTAAGTACATCTCTGAGTATTTTATGGTTTATTTTTCTACTGAGGATTGAACCCAGAGGCTTTCTACCTCTGAGCTACACCCATAGCCCTATTTTATTTTTATTTTGAAACAGGGTCTTGCTAGGTTGATGAGAGTCTCACTACTTGCTGAAGCTGTCCTCAAACCTATGATCCTCCTGTCTCAGCCTCCCAAGTTGGGATTATAGGTGTGCACCACCACACTTGGCTAATTTTTATATAATTTCAAAAGAATAGGGAAACACTGTTTAAAAAATAGAAATATTAGACAAACTGATTAGGGGTTTCTGCCTAGAGTAGCTCTAAGAAGTACACCTTATTTTATTTATTTATTTATTTATTTTTTTGCGGTACCAGGGATTGAACCCAGGGGCGTTCTACCTCCGCGCTACACCCCCAGCCCTACTTTTTATACTTTTTTTATTTTTGAAACCGGGTCTCACGAAGTTGCGGAGGGCCTCACTAAGGAGAGAGAGAGAGAGAGAGAGAGAGAGAGAGAGAGAGACACCTTATTTTTAAAAACATAAAGCAGAAGACAAATATTTCTCATCTGTGTTTCTATACTTTTCAACTTCTAAAGTATACCAGCATGAATGTGCTAATTGTATCACCATTGTTACACTATTGAATATGTTCATATTTTCCATGGAGATGGGTAAAATTCTTAGTAGAAGAATTTATTTTAAAATATCTTATTAAGAGCCAGGTGTGGTGGCGCACGCTTGTAATCCCAGTACTTGGGAGGCTGAGACCGGAGGATCCGGGTTCGCGGCTAGCCTTAGCTACTTAGTGAGGCCCTCCGCAACTTTGTGAGTCCCGGTTCCAAAATAAAGTATAAAAAATAGGGCCGGGGGTGTAGCTTGGAGGTAGAATGCCGCTGGGTTCAATCCCCAGTACCGCAAAAAAAAATCTTATTAGGGGAATATATTTATTTATTTATTTTTGCGGTACCGGGGATGGAACCCAGGGGCGTTCTACCTCCGTGCTACACACCCAGCCCTATTTTTTATACTTTATTTTGAAACCGGGTCTCACGAAGTTGCGGAGGGCCTCACTAGGTAGATAGAGAGAGACAGGGAGAGAGAGAGAGAGAGAGAGAGCAAGCTGAGGCTGGCTGCGAACCCGGATCCTCCGGTCTCCGCCTCCCAAAGTACTGGGATTACAATTGTGCGCCACCACGCCCGGAGGGAATATATTTAATAAGCTCAAGTTTATTTTTGAATTATGGCTGTTATAAACTATTCTGAGTTAAATATAACCTATGTTTATGTATATCTATATCTATATCTATATCTATATATATATCTTTGTGTGTGTATGGTACTGGGGATTGAACCCAGGGGCATTCTACCTCTGAGCTACACCCCCAGCCCTTTTTATTTTGAAATAGAGTCTCACTAAGTTGTGGAGGGCCTCACTAAGTAGCTGGGGCTGGCCATGAACCTGTGATACTCCTGTCTCAGCCTCCTAGGTACTGGGATTATAGGCATGTGCCACCACATCCAGCTTATGGTAGTATTTTGTATTTGTGTTTATATAAGGATATGTGTTTAATATATCATCAGAAATATACTTAAATTTAAATATGTAATTAGGACCATTGTAATTTTGCTATCTATAAGTTAATTTTAAGTACTTATCTCTCAGAAAAATGTGAAACTTCATTTTAGAGACTACCTAACTTTATATTTAAGAAATTGTTTATTGTAAAAATTTCAGGTAATAACTAAACTCAAAATTTTATCACCTTTGGAAATAATAATGTCAAATACTGCTTGTGTTGTGGGGAATTCAACCAAGTTGTTTACTCTGATCACAGAAAATTTCAAGGTAAACAATTTTCATTCTCACAAATAACATTCAAGATTCAATTGTTTAAAATCCATTCTGTAATATAAAGAGCAAATATTTGAGTAACTATGTTTAGAATCTCAAGTAGTCAATAAATGCAAATCCTAATCTAAGGGACTACCAAACCAGTTAATAAAAATGATAGGGAATCCACTTATTTGATTTGGCACCCTTGATTTACTTTAAGCAAAACAAAAAAAAATGTTTTAGGTAATAAGAGCTTTCTCAGAGTATTCTAGGGGCAGACCCTTCGAGAAAACACTGTTTTCCTTAGGCGTAACTTCTTGGAAACTAGTTACTGTTCTGTCAGATTAGTTGAAACTGAAGGTCTCATCTTTTTAGGGGACAGCAGCTATTTGCAAATACTTTTTCCTGTAGGCAGAAGCACTTGATCTATGTTTCAGAATTGTTTCAGCTTCTCCTGGTAGCAGTTCTGCCTTACAAGTAACCTGCTACTCTAGCCTCCATCTCTGGACTGTCATGGAAGTGCTGTGGAACTTATACTACAAATATTTTGCCCCTCACTAAAGGCCTTTCTACCATACAGTTATCTCTTCCCTTTACTAAATCTCCCTGTTCTGTAGAATGGGGCTGTGGTTCCAAGCAAAGTACACAGCATTGTACTTGAAATTAATCCTGAGGAGTGCAAATTATTTTCAGAATATTTCATATTTTGTTATGTTTTGAGGACTTTTACCTTAACACATCTGGAACCAGTATGAGATTTAGAGTCCAATGAGTTCCTTTTTCTCTTAGCGTATTCAGCATCTGTGATCATATAGGATTGTTGTGGTGTTCTTAGAGACCCTGTGTAGCTCAGCTGTTTTGACTCTGCCAGAAATGGTCCCTATTCTAAATCTGTTATCTCGATTATACACGTTTCTTTATCTGTTCTCTTTCATTCATTGATCCATACTTCTTTTCATCATCCTTATTTATATATTCCTTCCCAATTTTTGGTTTTCTGGGGGGTTTTTTGGTTGTTGTTCTGATTAGGCCTTGTAAGTATTTTGGTTGTAAATAGCAGGAGTTCAACTTAAAATAGCTCAAACAAAATTGATTGGTTTATGTAACTGGGAAGTAATGGTTGGATAGATCCTATCCCTGCTGTCAAAGATAAACAAATCTGGGCAGTAGTTAAAATGCTAAGGACAGATTTTTAACCAGACATATACTATCACAATAGAAAAAGAGTACAGTGTAGACTGAACTCAACTTCACTTTGTATAGAGGTGACTGCGCTTTTTAAAGAGAGAATGAAGGGCTTGGTAGAGGGGTGAGCAGGGGCTCCGTAGAGTCAGGGAAATGAGAAATTTCAAAAAGCAGGAAAGTGGGGTTGGTCCATGTGAAACCATCGGGGTATGTTAACTGGCACTTAATTGAAGTTAGGCTTCTTCCCTCATGAAGAGAATGGGAGATAGGGACTCTATCTTCAGGTGTTGGCTGAAGATAAAAAAAAAAGTAATTTTTTTACAGTCTTGAGTTTTCTTAGGCTGGCACTTTAAGAAAGGCTAGTGTTATCCTAGGGATGTGTACTTGAGCTGTTTCTAACAGTATTTCAAGTATTTAATGAACTAAGTATTTATTTCAGTACTTAGTTCAAGTATTTATAGGCCAGGGTTGAGGCCTAGTCGAGAAGAGGGCTCAGAAGAGCCTGGCTAGAATTTGGTCAAGGAGAGAGTCTTTGTCACTGTCTTCCTCTCCAGTACCATCTCTTTTCTACTGAGGATAGGTTACCTCTCTGACGTTTAGGAAGATAAAGATTACTGATGGCTTTAGGCTGATGTCATCTCAGCTTAGCCAAGCCAGAAGGAAAAGGCTTCTTGCTTCAGGTGTCCAGATATGAATTCCAAGGAAGGGTGCTGGCTGGTCCTGCTTTGTTCATTTTCTCCTGTTAGACTCACTGTTTTTGGAGGTAGAGACACTGTGATTGATTACTCCTAGATCATGTGAGACACAGAATACTGTAATTGACAGGCCTACCAGAATCACATGGAATGTGAGATAGGACCGCCAAAGGCAAAACAACATTTATTCTGTATATTTGAGATGGCAGTATAGCATAGTGCTTAAGAATGGAGGAGCCAAACTGCTGGTTTCAAATCCTGACTCTAAGTGAACTTGTGCAAGTTAAGTTACTTAACCTCTTTGAGCTTCAGTTTTTTTTCATCAGTAAATAATAATAGTACCTATCCTTAGAGAATTGATACTTTATATCATAAGGTTACATTTGGGAAAACTGAATGGAGTGAGGGAGGAAGCCATAGAAGTATTCGAGGTAAAAATATTACATACAGAGGGAAAGTCAGTATTATAATCGTCATTATTGTTATGATTACGACACTTACCATAAAAAGACCTTCATTAAATCAGAAGCAATATGAAATGGAAGGAACATGGACTTCATAGTTAAAATAATTTAACTTTGAACTGTACATTAGAAAAGTTACTTGACTTTTCAGAATTTTACTTACAGGAAAATTAAAATTCATAAGATTTATTTTATAGGGTTATTGTGAAGATTAAATGAGATAACCTTAAAACAATCTTGGCATATGTATTCCCTGCCTGTTCATGATTTCTTTTTCAGTCCTACCAGCTCTTTCACAGTCCATTGCTATTATATTACTTTTCCTATCTGTTACTTTTTTCATTACTAAGTACTTTTATGCTTTTTAACTTTTTGCGCTTTTAAAAGTCCCATTATCTCATTCTCTCCATTCTAAGTAAATTAAATTTACCTCATGTAAATAACATTTCATAGATTTAATAGGTGGACTTGGAGTTTTCATCTTCTTAATTAGCATATTATAGGGTATACCCTTTCTCAATTATGCTAGATGGAAAACTGAGTGTAAAACCTGTCTGATATTGTTGCTGTATAATAAAATTACTGGAAGGCAGAGATTTTCATGTTTTTATATGTATATTTTTTGAGGGATGCTAGAGATTGAACCTAGTGCTTTGTGCATGCTCAACAGGCACTACTGAGCGACACCCCAGCCCTATTCGTTATTATTATACCTAATATAGTTAAATTTTATGAAAGCAATATGTAGTAAGAGCTAAAGACTATATTATAGTCCACTTAGCAAGACATATAACCATTATTTTTCTTAATAATTAAGAAAACTTAACTTCAATATTGTAAACGTTAAAATAAACTTTATACAATATTTAAGAAAAATATTAGATAAGTGTTTAAGAAAGCAGTTTTGAGCAAGTACATGACACTTAAAATTTTATTTTGAAATTAAAACTTCTTTTCAGAACGTTAATTTCACTACTATCCAAAGGAAATACTTCAATGAAAACAAAGGATTAGAGTACATTGAACAGTTTTGCATAGCAGAATTCAGTACTGTCCTAATGGAGGTTCAGTCCAAGTAAGTTATGACTTAAGGAAAGTAATAAATCTCCAGTATGAGTTCCACAGGGACAGGGACGGTTATCTGTTTTGTTCTCTGCAGTATCCCTACCACCTAGTAAATTTCCTGGCTCATAATATATACTCAATACTTATTGAAGTAGTAAAATAGTTAAAGTTTGTATACAAGGCATATATTACTCATTTAATTTATATGGAATTTCTCCAAATTAGTCATAATCTAATGTCCTAATGGTTGCTGCTCACTGTTCTTTGGAGTGAAAAGCTAAAGTAGCTAAAATTAACAAAGTGAGGACTCAGAAGTGAAACAAAGTTAAAGCTGTGTTTCTGTTACTTCATGCCTTTACTGCTGAAAAAGATTCAGTGTGAGACAGCCATACTTCTGGAGCAGATAATTCTTAGAATATGCTCCACAGATACTTTTTTGAACCAGTTGAACTACCTGTTTACTCAGATAATCATAATGGCTGTTCTCCAACATCATAATATACATCCCTATACATTGGGACTTGTTGACTCTACAAAGTTTCAGACTATTTAAACAGTATTTTAATATATAAAAAATTGCACAAATTACCATTCGATGTTGTCTTCTAACAAGTAAATTATTGGAGTCCAATTCCCCTCAAGTAACAGACTTCACAAATTATCTGTTTTTATTCAATTTTTATGGATTAGAGGTTATTTACCAACTTTTAAAAAATTAGGCATATTCATTATTCCCTTTGCCTTTGACTTAAGAAATGTAAATGTTTATAGTTTTCCTAATATTAAGATGAAACAAATGTTTCCTTCTATAGCAATACTTTTTTTCATTCTAAAGACATAGTCTTTTGTCATTGGTCACCTTACAGGTATTACTGTCTTGCAGCTGTTGCAGCTTTATTAAAATATGTTGAATTTATTCAAAATTCAGTTTATGCACCAAAATCGCTGAAGATTTGTTTCCAGGGTAGTGAACAGACAGCCATGATAGATTCATCGTCAGCCCAAAACCTTGAATTGTTAATTAATAACCAAGACTGTAGGTAAGATCATCCCATTTTTCTTATAAAATATCTCATTGTATTTTATGTCACATTTTTATATGAAAACTTGAAAGTTCTTTCAACTGTTTGGGGAAATGTTGAATAAGCATATTTTAATCATTATATTATTATTGTTAAAATACTCAGATATTTCACAAAAGTCAGATTTAAAAAAATATTTGTAGCCCAGCATGGTGGCATATGCCTGTAAAATCCAAGTATTTGAGAGGCTGAGACAGGGGGATTGCACATTTGAGGCCAGCCTCTGCAATTTAGTGAGGCCCTTGGCAACTTAGTGAGATCCTGTTCAAAATAAAAAAAAAATAAAATAGGGCTGGAGGTGTAGCTCAGAGGTAGAATACCTCTGGGTTCAATCCCTAGTACCAAAAAAAGATATTTGTATTAAACAATGAAAAACAAATAAAAAACCCAATTACAAACTGGGGAAAGGACCTTAATAGACATTTCTTCAAAGAAGATAAGCAAACGACCAATAAGTACAAGAAAAGATGCTTGGCATCACTAGTCATCAGGAAATGCAAATTAAAATCACAGTGAGATACTACTTTATACCCATTAAGATATGGGTTAAAATTACTCTATCATTGATTTTGTTATCTTTCCCTTGTTATTATGGCATAGAAAGTCAATGACCAAGCCTCATAATTATTGTAAGGTGTTTTACATTAAGTTTTATCTTGTCATTTTTCATACTTCATCACTGTTTGTCATTGTCAAACATTGCTTGAGTTCTTGCTATATATTAGGGATGAACAGACTTAAAAGATAGAATATATGACTACTAGGAGCCTATATCATAGTTTAAAGGGAGAAATGAAAAAGTCTTATGTAGACTTGAACTAAAGAATCTTAGGTTAAAAGATAGATATTCTACCTAAGGAACTATCTGAATAGCTCAGATGCTTCCATGAGCTTGTCAGTTGTTAAATCCATTAATTTCTATAGCAAATGGCTGGTTTGTGTGTGCTGGTCACTTTCTTTGTTCTTGCAGAAACCAAGTCCTCAAAAGGTTAAAAAAAAATGTGCAGCTGGGCGTGGTGATGCATGCTTGTAATCCCAGTACTTGGGAGGCTGAGACAGGAGGATCACAGATTCTCTGCCAGCCTCAGCTACTTAGTGAGGCCCTCCGCAACCTTGTGAGACCCTGTTTCAAAATAAAGAATAAAAAATAGGGCTGGGGGTGTTGCTTGGAGGTAGAATGCCCCTGCGTTCAGTCCCCAGTGCTGCAAAAAAAAATGTACATATGATGAGAGATCCCCTGGCCATTCGAATAGTTCACTAAAATTTTGTTTAAATTGCTATGTCCAATATCTACTTGTCTATTGACTAAAAACTTGAGTCATTCTTGTTTCCTCTCCTTTTCTACCTTAGATTCATTCCATCTGTAAATGCTCTTTGACTCAACCAATTTTGACTATACCAATTTTGATTACTTCTTACCATTTCAGACTAACCCCCTAACCCAAAACCTCTGTCACCTTTCGGCTTTTTAGTCATGAAGGTAGAACTCATGTCAGTCTTGTGCACTCAGTGTTTAGTATAGAGATGTTTTTTTTTTTTTTGGTAATGGGATTGAACTCAGGGCCATACTACCCCTGAACTACACCCCCAGTCCTATTTTATTTTTTATTTTGAAACAGGGTCTCACTAAGTCGCAGAGGGCCTAAGTTGCTGAGGCTGGCTGCGAACTTATGATCCTTCTGTTTCAGCCTCCCAAGTACTGGGATTCCAAGCCTGCTCCATCACACTGGGCTAGTATAGTTTTGAATACTGTAAGGACTCAGTTAACATTTGTTGAATGTTAAAATGAACCAGCTATTTTACATGAGTCATAATTGTTTCATAAAATATCCAGTAAATTATATTATTAATAATAACTCATTTCTAAGAATCACTTAGAAATTATGGAATTCTATTTTACTTATAATTTTTTCCTAACTTCTTCAATTAGAACTTTATTATATCACTCATTTTATCAGTGTAAGTCTCCCCTTTAAGGGCATATTATTGGTATTTTGATATTAATTTATGGAATTTCATGGATTAGGAAACTTTATACTTGAATATTGTAATTGATCTATGGAAAGTCTCTAAGGGCAAGGAGATAATGTTAATCCTTGTTAATCAAAATGCAGTTCATTGACTGACATCATATTTGGGAGAATGTTCAAAATGTACGCTCTCAGGCCTTTTCCCAGACCTACTTAATTAGAATCCCCATATAATTTGTATGTACACTAAAGTTTGAGAATCACTGATGTAGATTACAGGATATTTAATTGCAAAGTTAAAATGCAGTGTTCTTGCATTTTAAAAATATATTCAACGGAATTTTCCAACTTGTGTTTTCAAAGGAATAATCACACTCTCTTTGGTGTTTTAAATTATACTAAGACTCCTGGAGGGAGTAGAAGACTCCGTTCTAATATATTAGAACCTCTAGTTGATACTGAAACCATTAACATGAGGTTAGATTGTGTTCAAGAATTACTTCAAGATGAGGAACTCTTTTTTGGACTTCAATCAGGTAAACAAGTATCTAATTTTATAAATACAATATCCATTTATTTATTATTTTTTCTAATTTTCTGATGGACAGGTAGTTAAGATATAAATTCTTACATGGAAGTTATTTTCTTGAAATTTCTCTCTGAATCTATAGTATATAATTTCAGTGGTGTGATTTCCTGGATGCTATTCTTTTCCTTTTTTCTGTTGGTTCTTTTAATAGACACTTCATAGTTTGTTTTCTCCATGGTAATCCTCAAAAGAAGGGAAGATTTGTCCTGATTAGGTAATTATCAACAGATAAATTGTATTAGTTTCCTAAGGTTTTTGTAAAAAGTACCACATACTCCATGGTTTAAAACCACAGCATTTCTGGAAACAATAAGCAGGAATCAAGGAGTTAGTGGGGTCATGCTCCCTCTGAAACCTGTGGGGAGAATCCGTCTTTGTCTCTTCCTAGCTAGCTTCTGGTGTGCTAGCTAGGTCCACAGTGTGCCTTTGCTTGCAGCTCTATCAGTCAGTCTCTGCCTCTGTTGTCCTATTGTGTTCTTCTTTGTGTCTTTATATTATCTTCTTATAAGGACATTGGTCATATTGGATCAAGACCCATCCTAATGACCTCATTTTAACTTGATTGTATCTGCAAAAGCCCAATTTCCAAATAAGGCCACATTCACAGGTACCAGGAGTTAGAACTTCAAGATTTCTTTTTGGAGGACATAGTTCAACTCAGCATGGGATGGCCCTTGGAACCTGGTTATGTGTTTACTGGCATGGTGGTGCAATTTTTTCCTTAAATCTATTAGTAGAAGGAAAGTTTATATGCACTTCTAGTTCAATTCCTGGTTGCTAGCAGTTTGGTTTGCCTTCCATACCTTCACTCCCCTGACTACCTCTCCTTGTGTTCTGAATGTCTAAAGTGGTACTTGAAAGCCTAGAAGACCTTTACAGCTTCACTGGGGTTTCCTCAGTCCAGTCCCAACACCTTTTAGTTCATATACTTCCCTCAGAATTTTGGTGCTATATCAACTATTTCTCAGCATTTCTAAGGTTGTTAAATATATTCTCCCCCCCATATATTCCTGTGTATTTAGTGAGACAGTGGGAGAGATGCTGTTTTTAATTGGTAATCATTTTATTGGTGTTCATAGCTTCATCTATGATGATACAGTGTGATAAATGTAGTAGGTATTTGATATTTTATGGGAACCCAAAGGAGGGAACTAGGATAAAAAGAATCCAATCTGGGTGTGGTGGTGCACACCTGTAATCCCAGTACTTGGGAAGCTGAGACAGGAGGATAGCAGGTTCGAATACAGCCTCAGAAAATAGCAAGATTCTCAGCAACCTAGTGAGACCTTGTTTCAAAAAAATAAAAAAAGTAGGGCTGGGGGTATAGCTCAGAGGTAGAGTGCCTTTGGGTTGAATCCCTAGTATCCCCCACACACACAAAAGAAAAAAAAAGAGAGAGAGAGAAAGAGAGAATCCAGGTGGGATTTACAGTGATAACATTTCAGCTTCATCTTAAAGGAATGAACAGGATTTTAGCAATAGGCATCTCTTTGCCTTGAATGATATTCAGACCAAAGGGAACATGCCTATGTAGGGTATATTGATGTTCATAGGTTTAACAAAAATGTTTTTTGCCGGGTGTGGTGGTGCACGCTTGTAATCCCAGTACTTGGGAGGCTGAGACAGGAGGATCCGGGTTCGCGGCCGGCCTCAGCTACTTAGTGAGGCCCTCTGCAACTTAGTGAGACCCTGTTTCAAAATAAAGAACAAAAAATAGGGCTTGGGGGTGTAGCTCAGAGGTAGAATGCCCCTGGGTTCAATCCCCAGTTCTGCAAAAAAAAAATGTTTTTTGGATGTAATGGCTGGGATAATGATCTGGTATGCATGCCATTGGCTGTGATCTCGAACAGTCATTACTTTCTAGGGCACACTTGTATTTCTGGGAAGTTGTTAAAGGTAGGGTTGGAATAAGCTTCTGTAATTGTACTTATGTTGATATAAAAGAGCTTGTGGTATGTAAGGTATGACTAGTAGTTATTCATAACCTGAGGCCTTGGGGGAATGCTGGGAAATGAGGATTTGGGCTAGTTTTTGAAGGGCCTTTACATAATGCTAAGGTGTTTAGATTTCTTTTTGCAGGTATAGGGAGCTGACATTTCTGAACCAAGAGGGTAATATGATCAAATCCCATTTTAGAAACAATGTTCTAGTTGTAGTGATAGATTGGGGAAAGGAAAGAGGAAGAGACTAGTTGAACTCTTTTAAGCTTAGTGAAATCGCATGTAAAATTCCATGAGTGTTTTGTCATGTTGAACATAATGGACAGTATAACAGCAGTATGCGCAGTCTATTTTCTTTAATTTTTCATTAGAAAGGGGTACAGTTCTGTAGGTAGGAAAACTGAAAACTCTCAAAAGATATCTAGAAGTTTGAACTTTTTTTTTTTGCGGTACTGGGGATTGAACCCAGGGGCATTTTCCTCCGAGCTACATCCCCAGCCCTATTTTTATTCTTTATTTTGAAACAGGGTCTCACTAAGTTGCAGAGGGTCTCACTAAGTAGCTGAGGCTAGCTGCGAAACTGCAATCCTTCTGTCTCAGCCTCCCAAGTACTGGGATTACAAGCATGTGCCACCACACCCGGCTGAACATTTTTTTTTTTTTTTTGCGGTACCAGGGATTGAACCCAGGGGCGTTTTACCTCCGAGCTACACCCCCGGCCCTATTTTTTTATACTTTATTTTGAAACTGGGTCTCACGAAGTTACAGGGGGTGTCATTAAGTAGCTGAGGCTGGATGCGAACCCTGATCCTCCGGTCTCCACCTCCCAAGTATTGGGATTACAAGCGTGTGCCACCACGCCCGGCTGAACATTTTTTTAAAGAAATAATAGCTTAGATTACTTTATGATAAACAAGTCTAAACAAAAATGTTTGAGCTTGCACATTATAATGATAATTTTAACTACTTTAAAAGCATGAGGAAAAGGTCTGTTTTTTTGTTTGTTTGTTTTTGTGGTACTGGGGGTGGAACCCAGGGGCCTTCTATCTCTGGGATATACTCCCAGTCCTATTTTATTTTTTATTTGGAAACAGGGTCTTGCTAAGTTGCTGAGAGCCTCACTAAGTTGCTGAGGCTGACTTCAAACCTGCGATCCTCCTGTCTCAGCCTCCCAAGTACTAGGATTACAGGCGTGTGCCACCACGCCTGGCTTGAAAAGGTTTATTTTTAAAAGAACTCTATGTTAAAAGGTTAAGATGGAAAAAACATGGGGGCATTTAAAAGTGCTAGATTAGCTGGGCGTGGTGGTGCACGCTTGTAATCCCAGCACTTGGGAGGCTGAGACAGGAGAATTGCAGGTTCACGGCCAGCCTCAGATACTTAGTGGGGCCCTCCCCAAATTAGTGAGACCCTGTTTCAAGATAAAGAATAAAAAATAGAGCTGGGGGTGTAGCTTAGAGGTAGAATGCCCCTGGGTTTGATCCCCAATACCACCAAAAGAAAAAAAAAGTGATAGATTAAAATTATCTATAAACTTAACTCTTGTAGAACACATGAAGCTACAAAATGAGCTGAGAAGAATAATAGTTTTCCAGCTTTGGTATGTGCAAAGTACTTTACACATATTCTCACTTAAACCTTATAGCAACTCTGGGGTATAGATGCTACCCATATGTAAAAAATGAGAACAGAAGCTGGGCAGAGAGGCACATTCCTATAATTCCATTACTTAGTGTGGGAACTGTGAGGTCTGCCTGTGAGGTCTTGCTGGAGGAGACTGAGAACAAAGGGGCCCAAGAAAGGTGCAAAAGAAAGAGAAACGTTCCCTGACCATTACCCTGCCCTGAGATGACCTGGTCACTAGCCCACCAACCAGAGGCATACATGACTGTACATATCTCCACCTTGCCCCATAAAAAGTCACTAGTCTGTAAGGATGGGGACTCTCATGGACTCTCTTTCCCAATCAGTCCCCCCTCCCAGGCTTTACCCCAAATAAAGCCTGTTGTGGTCTGTTGAGCCTTGTTTCCCTTGTCCCCATATTCCCTGACACTTGGGAGGCTGAGAATCGCAGGCTTAAGGCCAGTCTCAGCAACTGAGCAAGACTCTCATCAACTTAGTTAAGACCCTGTTCAAAATAAAAAATAAAAAGGGCTGGGGTTGTAACTCAGAGGTAGAATGACCCTGGGTTCAGTCCCTAGTACCAAAATACATACATACATACATACATACATAATGAGACCAACTCAGTTCAGAGAAATTAGGTATCCTACAAGTTTACATGGTTAGTGGTTGAACTATGCTGATAAGCTAAGCATTCTTAAGTGTCAAGAAGAAAAGTAAAGATTAAAAAAAGTGACAAAAATTCTGATAGGTAACATCGAAAATCCAGAGAAGTAGTTTCAAGAAGAAGAACTCTATGTTAAAAGGTTAAGATGGAAAAAACCTGTGGGCATTTAAAAGTGCTAGATTAGCTGGGTGTGGTGGTGCATGCTTGTAATCCCAGTACTTGGGAGGCTGAGACAGGAGAATCGCAGGTTCATGGCCAGCCTCAGCTACTTAGGCCCTCGGCAACTTAGTGAAACCCTGTTTGAAAATAAAGAATAAAAAAATAGGGCTGGGGGTGTATCTTGGAGGTAGAATGCCCCTGGGTTCAATCCCCATACTGCAAAAAAAAAAAAAAAGGATGGTTAAAAGTATTAAATTTTGAGGAGAGATTGTGAGTAATCAAAATTAAGAAAAGACATTAGAATTTACTATTTTATTCCTGGTACGTGTAAGGTAGAGAAAGAAGACAATTAAAACAAGTAATAGTTGCTGGTAGAAATGTTCTATTTTTGTTATTCAAGAATAATATTTTACATAATAAATATTCTAAAATGTACTTTATTTTATTTTTTTGTGGTACTGGGGATGGAACCCAGGGACCTTCTATCTCTGAGCTACACCCTCAGCCCTATTTTATTTTTATTTTGAAACAGGGTCTCACTAGGTTGATGAGAGTCTCACTACTTGCTGAGACTGACTGTGAACCTGTGATCCTCCTCTCTCAGCCTCCCAAGTACTGGGAATACGAGTGTGTGCCACCATGCCCGGCTTTCAAATGTACTTTAAAATTAAAATGTTCACTTTTTTTGGTTTCAGTTATATCAAGATTCCTTGATACAGAGCAGCTTCTTTCTGTTTTAGTCCAAATTCCAAAGCAAGATACGGTATGTTTACATTTACATTATGTGTTATATTATTGTAAGTTATATGATATAATTTGTCTTAATGTAACGTAACAAGGGGAAATATCAAAATGTTTTGGGAAAGTACTTCATTGTTGATATCTAGCATTTTTTTTTTTTTGCGGTACTGGGGATTGAACCCAGGGGCGTTCTACATCCAAGCTACATCCCCAGCCCTATTTTTAATTCGTTATTTTGAAAGAGTCACACTAGGTGTGAGGGCCTCAGTAGCTGAGGTTGGCTGTGAACCTGCAATCCTATCTCAGCCTCCCAAGTACTGGGATTACAAGCGTGCGCCACCACACCCAGAAAGCGTATTTTTATGCCTCTTTAAGGGAAACTTTAAAATGTATTATCCCATATTTATAGTATAATAAAAGTTTCTTAAATAGTTGAGAAATTGGCATATTTTCACTAGTCAAATATTTGCTTCAAGTTATATATATATCTATAATTTTCCAAAAACTTAAAGTGTAATAACATTTGCCTAATAAATAACTAAATAAAATTATATTAGATCCAAAAGAATAAAGCTTATTCTTTTTTTTTTTTGTGGTACTGGGGATTGAACCCAGGGGCATTCTACCTCTGAGCTACACCTCCAGCCCTATTTTTTTTATTCTTTATTTAGAAACAGGGTCTCACTCTAGCTGCAGAGAGCCTCACTAAGTAGCTGAGGCTGGCCTTGAACCTGCAATCCTCCTGTCTCAGCCTCCCAAGTACTGGGATTATAAGTGTGTGCCACCATGCCCAGCTAAAACTTATTCTTAAAAGTGATCATCATGTGAAGTTTGATAGTCTTCAAATATGCTTATCCCTTAAGATGGAAACAACTTCTGTGGATATTTTTCAAATTTAACTGATGCTTATAGATAAAATATAAATAGGTTGTTTTTATTCTTCTTTCAAGGTGAATTAAAGAATGTTTACTTTTATAAAATGCATGTCTAATTTTGCCCATATGCTTAAGAAGGAAACAAGTCTTGTATGTCAGTAAAATTTGAGTACTTTTATAAATCCATTGAAGCCTAATCTATAGTTGGGAAGTCTTCTATATTGTAGAGAAAACATTCTTAAGATTTATGTATAATAAAACTATCAGTAAGCTGGGCATAGTGGCACACGCCTGCAATCCCAGTACTTGGGAGGCTGACACAGGACAATAGCAGGTTCAAAGCTCTCATCAACCTAGCAAGACCCTGTTTCAAAATAAGAAATAAAACCAATCTAGGGGTATAGCTCAGAGGTAGAATGCCTTTCGGTTTAATCCTCAGTACCACAATAAATAAATAAATAAATAAATAAATAAATAAATAAATGCATCAGTAAACTTTGTAAAATTAGTTTGGATGTATTCCCTCCTCTTCAATTTTCTTGTAGAGTTAATATAGAACTGATGTGATTTCTTCCTTAAATATTTGTTAGAATTTCCAAATAAAGCCACTAGAACCTACAATTTTTTTGTAGGACAGTCTGTAAATTAAATTCAACTTTTAAAATAGATATGGTGCTATTTAGGTTATCTATTTCTTTCTCTTTTTTGTGTGTGTGTGATACTGGGGATTGAACCTAGAGGCATTCTAAACCCTCCGAGCTAAACCCCCAGCCCTATTTTATTTTTATTTTGAAATAGGGTCTTGTTAGGTTGATGAGAGTTTCACTACTTGCTGAGGCTGGCCGAGAACCTGCAATCTTCCTGTCTCAGCTTCCCAAGTACTGGGATTACAAGCGTGTGCCACCATGCCTGGCTTATCCATTTCTTCTTGAATAAACTTTGGTTCTTTGTTAAGTTGTGTCTTTAAAATAATTTGTCATTTCACTTAGTTTTTCAAACATTTTAGCATAAAATTGCCCATAATATTCTTCTTATTATCTTTTTCATATCTGTAAAATTTTCAGTGATGTATTCTTTTATTCCTAATATTAGTAACTTGAATATGCTCTTTTATTATCAGTCTGGCTAAGGATTATCAATTTTATTGCTAGTTTCAAGAAACCAGCTTTTGATTTCATTGATTTCTCCTGTTCTTTGTTTAATTGATTTCTTTTATTGGTTTTATTTCCTTTCTTCTGCTTGGTCTGTGCTTAGTTTTAACTTTTTTTCCAAGGTTCAAAGGTGGAAACTGAACTCACTGATTTTTTTTTTTTTTTTTGGGCAGTGCTGGGAATCAAACCCAGGGCCTTGTGCATTCTAGACAAGTACTCTACCACTGAGCTATCTTCTCAGCCCTGAACTCATTGATTTGAGACCTTTTTCTTTTCTATTATAGATATTTAGTACTATAAATTTTATTATAAATAATGTTTTAGTTGTATTATACAATTTTTTAAATTGAAAATAGTTTAAAGGCCAGATGTGGTGGTGCACGCCTGTAATCCCAGTACTTGGGAGGCTGAGACAAGAGGATCACAGGTTTGAGAACAGCCTTAGCAAGTAGTGAGACTCTCGTCAACCTAGTAAGACCCTGCTTCCAAATAAGAAATAAAATTGGGCTGGGGGTGTAGCTTGAAGGTAGAATGCCTCTGGCTTCAATCCCCAGTACCACAAAAATAGTTTTTTAAAATGTGCTTTTATTGGTGCATTATAGTCTCACATCATAATGTAAATCATGTTGACAGTGACAGACATGCGCACAGCACTTGGTGCTCCCTTCCCTGCCTCCTCATTTCTCCCCTTCCCAATACAGAGTACTGAGATTGACTTTGGTAGATTCACATATGTACACATAGTCGATGGTAGTAATTCCATTAATGAACCTCAGTCTTCCCCCTCCCCTTCCCTTAGACCACCTCCTTGGCTCCATTGAGGTTTCTCCTTCATTATCTGGAGTCCCTGTTGTATCCCAATTACTTCCTAGCTTGTGAATATTAGAGAAAACATATGACCCTTCACTTTCTGTGATTGGCTAATCTCACTTAACATAATGTTCTCCAGGTCCTTCCATTTTCTTGCAAATGACATAATTTTGTTCTTCTTTATTGCTGAGTATTATTGGTGTCCACCAACAGATGAGTGGATTACAAAATTATGGGAAAATAGTTTAAAATACTTTCTAAATTCAA
Source organism: Glis glis (assembly GCA_004027185.1). Lineage (NCBI taxonomy): Eukaryota > Metazoa > Chordata > Mammalia > Rodentia > Gliridae > Glis > Glis glis. The sequence continues at coordinate 21,329 of PVJS01026544.1, forward strand.
ATTTTATTTATTTTATGTATGGTTTATTTAGAAGTATGTTATTTTGTTTCCAATGTTTGGAGACTCTCCAGATATCTTTCTGTTATTAATGTCTAATTTATTTCCCTAGTGGACAGAAAACAAAGGTTATATAATATAGATCCTTTTAACTTTATTGATATTTGTTTTTATGGCCTGGTATAGGGTCTATCTTGGTTAATGTTCTGTGTGTACTTGAAAAGAATGTGTATTTTGCTGATGTTGGACGAAGTGTCCCATAAATATCAGTACAAGTTGATTGATGGTGTTCTTCAAGTCTCTTATATCCATACTGGTTTGCCTCATTGTTCTGTTAATTTTGAGAGAGGGTGTTGAAATCTCCAACTATACCTATGGATTTGTTTATTTTTTCCTTACAGTTCTACCAGTTTTGTTTTTTTTTTTTTGCAGTACTGGGGATTGAACCCAGGGGCAATCCACCTTCACACTACACCCCCAGCCCTATTTTTTATTCTTTATTTTGAAACAGGGTCTCACTAAGTTGCGGAGGTCTCACTATGTAGCTGAGGCTGGCCATGAACCTGTGATCCTCTGGTCTCAGCCTGCCATGTACTGGGATTACAAGCGTGCGCCACCACGCCCGGCTTCTATCAATTTTTATGTAGTTACTTTGGAGCTTTGTTATTGAGTACATACGTATTTAAGATTTATATGTTCTCCTGATTAATTTTAACCTTTATCATTATGAAAGGACCCTCTTTATCTCTAGTAAATTTTTTTTTGCTCTGAAATCTACTGTTTCTAATATTAATATAGCCACTCCTGCTTGCTTTTAATTAGTGTTGCATGGGATATCATTACCATCCCTTTGCTTGTAACTTATTTGTGTCTTTATATTTAGAGTGGGTTTCTTATATGCAACATATATTTCGGGTATTATTTTTTGTATTCAATCAGTGAATATCTTACTTTTAAGTGAGGTGTTTTTCTATTTACATTAAATTAGTTTATTGATATGTTTCCATTTAACTGTGCCATCTTCATATTTTTTTCTATTTGTTTCATCTATTTGCTCTCTATTTTCTTTTCTTTTCTGGTCATCTTTAGGAATGGGTAATTTGTATGATTCCCTTTCATTTCCTTTATGGGCTTACTAGAAGAACTCATTGTTTTGTTATTTTAATGATTGCTTTAGGGTTTATAGAATACATTTTTACTGAATTCAGCTCACCTTCAAATAATATTATACTACTTCACATATGGTATAAAAACCTTTAAATAATATACTACCAATCCCCTCTTCCTTACCATTATGCTGTTGGTTTCATAAGTTTTACTTTTACATATATCTCACAATTCATGTTTTTATAAAAGTTTTATTGAGTTATAATTACATACCATACAGTTCACCCATTTAAGTCTACAATTCAGTTGTTTTTATTATATTAACCAAGTTGTACAACCATTACTATAGTCAATTTTAGAATATTTTGATCAACCTAAAAAGCAATCTTGCACGCATTAGCAGCAACTTTCCAGTCCTCCTAACTCCTCTACCCCTATCCTTTGACAACCACTAATCTGCCGGTCTCTATAGATTTGCCTATTCTGGAAATTTCATATAAACAGGATTATATAGTATATAGGTAATCTCTTGTGATTGGCTTTCTTCACTTAGCATAATTTTTTTTTTTTTGTGGTACCGGGGGATTGAACCCAGGGGCATTCTACCTCTGAGCTACACCCCGGCCCCATTTTTTATCCTTTATTTTGAAACCGGGTCTCACAAAGTTGCAGAGAGCCTCACTAAGTAGCTGAGGCTGGCTGCGAACCCGGATCCTCTGGTCTCTACCTCCCAAGTACTGGGATTACAAGCGTGCGCCACCACGCCCGGCATCATAATGTTTTTAAACTGTGTTCATGTCATAGTCTGTATCAATACTTCATTCTCTCTTTGTTTTTGTTTTGTTTTTGCTGTGCTAGATATCTATCTCAGGGTCTCACACATGTGAGGCAAATGCTGTACCACAGAGTTACATTCCCAGCCCACTTCATCCCTAATATGCCATAGTATGTATATAGAACATTTAGGTTTTTCATTTGTCAGTTGATGGATATTTAAATTGTTTCCACTTTTGGCTCTCATGAATAATGCTATGAGTATTTGTGTAGCATTTTTGTATGGATATGTATTTTCATTTATCTTGATATATACCCAGGAATGGAAATGCTGGGATATGATAACTCTATGTTTAATTATTTGAGGAACTTTCAGACTATTTTTCAAAGTGACTTCATCATTTTACATACCCCCAGCAGTTTTTGAGGATTCTGATTTCTCTGTATCCTTGCCAAGATTGTTATTACCTGACTTTTTGGTTCTAGCAATCTTAGTGGGTAGAAGTGGTATCTCATAGTTTTGACTTGCATTTCCCTGATGACTAAAAAAGGTTGGGCATTTTTCATGTGCTTGTTGGCCATTTTATATCTTCTTTATTATTTGCCAAATTTAATTGAGTTATTTGTACGTTGGGGTTTTAAGAGTTCTTTATTCTGGCTTGGCGTGGTGGCACATGGCTGTAATCTCAGTACTTGGGAGACTGAGACAGGAGGATTGCAAGTTTGAGGCCAGCCTGGGCGATTTAGTGAGACCTGTGTCAAAATAAAAAATAAGAAGGGCTGGGGGTGTAGCTCAGTGTCAGAGTGCAATTCTCGGTAACACACACACACACACACACACACACACACACACACTCTTTATTCTGGATACTAGCCCCTTATTGAATACATGATTTGCAAGTATTTTCTCCCATTCTGTTGGTTTTCTTTTTACTTTTTAGATGACATTCCATGTGAACTTTCTATGAAAATAATGAATATTTACCTCTCTTTCCTCCTTCTCTCAAAAACATGGTAACTTCTGTACTGCCCATCACTCAGTATGGTTATAATGTAATTTTAGTTAGATCAAAATAAATACAATTCTCCATTCTATTCTATTCATAGTCAAGCCTTTATGATTTTTTCTGCCTCATAATTAGTAACTTTTTTATATTCACATCTTACTGTGCATGTTCACGTATTCGGGCAGAGCTATTTCTATCAACTACCCAAATGTCCTCTCAGTATATTCTAAATATTCTCTCAGTATATGCATTCACATCAGGTGCTCAGTCAGTTTCCATTTCTTGAAGTCTCTCCCACAGGCTTCTAGCCTGTTCTAATCTGTCCTGGCTGTCCCTCTTCCCCTGGTACGCAGGCGTGACCCCAGGTTCTCTTTCTAACATCATTCTTTCTTCTGTTCTATTTGTATTATGTTTTGTACTTCCTGGAGGTGGTTTACTCTCACCTTTTTGTGGAGCACATTCTCTAGTAATTTTCTGAAAATGAGTGAGATTTTTCCACATCTGAGTTGTTTTTATTATTCCACTATAATTGATTAATAGTTGGCCTAAAGTAGAATTATAGATAGGAAATAATCTTTCTTCAGAATTTTGGAAGCATTTTTCCACTACTTTGCAGTTTCTGGAGTTCCTGTTGAGAAGTTAATTCCTGAATTAATTTGATATGACTTGCAGCCACCCCCCCACATAAAGACCTTTTGCTTTTATTTATTTATTTATTTATTTGCAGTACTGGGGATTGAACCCAGGGGCATTCTACCTCCGGGCTACACCCCCAGCCCTATTTTTTATTCTTTATTTTGAAAGCGGGTCTCACTAAGTTTTGGAGGGCTTCACTAAGTAGCTGAGGCTGGCTGGGCACCCGGATCCTCCTGTCTCAGCCTCCCAAGTACTGGGATTACAAGCATGTGCCACCACACTTGGCTTTTTAATATTTTTTGAAAAGTAAAAATGAAGATTATAAAACCTCAAACTGGCAGAATATTTATATTTACTTTGAATATATACATTTTTCTCAATTAAATATTTTAAAATAAAAATATACAAATAAATCATAACAACAAAAAGTAGTAAGTTGCTGATGTGTTGCTCTATCACTCCTCAAAATACTAGTATTTCTTAAAGAAAAGGATATTTTCAGCTGGATGTGGTGGTACATACCTATAATCTCAGTACTTGGGAGACTGAGATAGGAGGATCACACATTCGCCACCAGCCTCAGCAACTTAGCAAGACCCTCAGCAATTTAACAAGACCCTTTTTCAAAATAAAAAATAAAAAGGGCTGGGGGTATAGTTTGGAGGTAGAATGCCCCTGGTTCAATCCCTAGTATACACATAAACACACACACACACACACACACACACACACACACACGGATATTTTCTTCGTTAATCACAATAAACCTTAAAAATGAGGAAATTATCATTGATAGATTACTGCCATTTAATCCTCAGATACCATTTCAGCTTCATCAGTTGTGCCAGTATATCCTTCATAGCAAAAGAATTCAGTTAAGAATGAAGCAATACATTTAGCTTTTTGAATCTCTTTAGTCTTCAGTTTAAAATGATACTCTAGTGTTTCCTTGATGTTTTTGGCTTTCATACTTGAAAATTACAGGTCTGTTATTTTCCCACCATTTGTGTTTGTCTGATGATTCCTCATCATTGAATTCAAGTCATGTATCTTTGACAAAAATATCACAGAAGCGATGCTGTTGTCCTCATTGTATCTTACTAGATGGCACACAAAATTGATTTGTCTCACCGTGCAGATATCAACTTTGTTCATGTGACTGAGGCGGTATCCGCCAGGTGTCTTCACTATAAAATTACTATTTCCCCTATGTAATTAATGAGAATTTTGTGGGAGGTACTTTGAAACCATTTAAATATACATTTCCTCATTAAATTTCAATTTACTTATCTTTTAGTATATTTACTTAAATGATATGAACTCATGGCTTTGTACTTTATTCAGTTGGTTGTGATCTCTTACTGTCAATTTTTGTTTTGACTCTCAAACTGTTTCTGGTTTGAACAGTGCATTTCCCTTCTTATTAGATTTGATGTCCTTTGGAAATGTACTCATTATTCTTTATCACTTTCTGACTCATGATAATGAATCAGGCTTTTCTTGTGCTCTTCTTGCTCCAGCCTTTGAACTAGCTATTTCTCCCAGGAGTCCTGGTTCATTTTAGTAGGGAATATTATTTAGAAGTCAAGATTTGGGGAGGCAAGATGGCAGATTTAGAGACAACCAGCACTTACCCACTTCTCCACAAGTTGCAATCAGAACAACTATAGAACAGCTTCAATTGAGGTGGTGACATGGGAAGAAGCTGAGGTTCAGTATTGGACAGACAGAGACTTGGAGAAGGCCAGGGACTCTGAGATAGCATTGAGCTTGTTTCTCGGGGGGGGGGTGCCAAGCTCTGCGCTAGCAAATACTGGCAAGCAGGGTAACTGAGAGGCATTCTAGCTGGTTCCAATTCCAGTCCACTCCCACTGGTCATCTTGCAAGCAACACAATAGTAAGGAAGGGATGATAACTACTAGGCTTTGCTCTCTCCAGGGGTGTATAGCCGAAGAAGACAAGGGAAGAAGTTCTGATTGGCATAAGTAGCAAACATCTACTCATGCCCAAATGAAAGACTACTTTGGTGGAGACCAACCTCCCTCCCCTCCCTTCTCCTCCCCTCCCCTCCCTTCT
>PVJS01026545.1:0-26920 GCA_004027185.1 Glis glis
AAAAAAAAAAAGAAATCATAGCACACGAGCTGTAATCCTAGTTCTTGGGAGGCTAAGACAGGAGGATCACAGATTTAAAGCCAGCTTCAGCAACTTAATGAGACCCTGTTTAAAAAAAAATAAAATAAAAAGAAAGAAAGGAAGGAAGAAAGAAAGAAATCACAGCACAGTGAGAGACAGGCAGTGATGGTCCATTGTGACAGGTGCTCTGATGGGTATAAACCAGCAGCATGACGTGTTCAGGGTGCGTCCCAGCACACATCGGGGTGCGGAAGGACTCACAGAACTCAGCAATGCTGTTACCCTCATGGTTCTGGTTTATTACAGTGAAAAGATACAGATTAAAATCAGCAAATAGGGGAAGGTCTAGGAGGGACCAGGCCCAAACTTCCAGGCATTCCCTCCCCTGGATTCACTTGAACCATGTACACTTAATTCATCCAGCAATGCCTTGTGACAGCAACAACAACAACAACTACACACACACACACACACACACACACACACACACACACACCTGCCTACCAGAGAAGTTCCCCAAGCTTGGGCATCCAGGGTTTTTATTGGGGGCTGTTTATTTAGGCATGTAGTGTCCACCAGGCTAACTTTAGTTACTCAAGGCCCCCACCATAAACCACATTGTTAGCATAAACCCTCTGGCATGGCTCAAGGCCCCAACTATATAAAAACTGTTATCGGGCAGGATAGTCCAAGGACTCTAGAGTCATCTGGCAAGGGTTGGTCAAGGGCCAGTTCTTTCTTTGGGATGTGTAGGGTCTGACTATCCCCAAGACTTCACTGCCTAGATGAAGCTCAAAAGAGGTTGCTGTTATGGGCGGCAGGGTAGGGACTTAGAGGTCCAGAGAAAACCTGCAGAAGAAAGTATTGCCTAAGTCTTGGCACATGCAAGTTAGCTGTGGTAAGGACTAGAATGCACTTACAGCACTTCTATTCTCCTACACTTACGTACACAGATGCAGAAGAGTGTATGAAGGGAGGGAAGCCTGTGTTACTGAGCACCATGCTGGGTACTGTGGGTGTTTTCAGTGCGTGGCAGTTGCGTGACAAGCATGGTGATAGGGTTCTTCCATCAGGAAGACCAGGCTGAGGCTCCATGCTAAGTAATAGAGATTAACCATGGTGCTCAGAGCCATGGAAAAGTTTCAAGCAGAAAGTCAGTGTGGCCACATTGCTTGCTTGCTTGCTCTCCTTTCTTTGTATTGATATATTTTCAAAATTATATAATCAGAAGACACACTTTTTTGGTGTACAGTTCTAAAAGTTTTGACAAATATGTGCAGTCATATAACCACCCCCATCATCAAACTACAGAACAGATTCATCAGTCCAGTAAATAAGTGCTGCCCCTTTGTAGTCAACTCTTTTCTTCTCCTCCAGCCCCTTGACAACCTGTTCTCCATCCTTGTGGATTTTCCTATTCAGAAATGTTGTAGTAATAGAACCCTATCATATGTCACCTATTAAGCCGGCTTCTTTCACCTAGTATAATGCATCCGAGGTTTATCCATGTTGTTGCACGTTATCGATAGTTTTTCTTTTCCTTTTAATTGCTAAATAGTATTCCATTGAATGGGTATACCACAGTTTGTTTATCCATTCACTAACTGAAAGATATTTGGATTATTTCCAGTTTGGGGTTATTACAAATAAAGCAGCTGTGAACATTAGTGTATGAAGCTTTGTATGGATATAACTTTTCTTTTCTTTTGGGTAAATTCCTAGGAGTGCACTGCTGGGTCATATGATAAGTATATGTTTGAGTGGATAAGAGACTAACAAACTCATTTGCAGAGTAGCTGTACCATTTTGCATTTCTCCCAGCAAAGTATGACAGTTCCCATTGATTTGAATTGTCACCACCACTTATTATTGCCATTTTTAAGTCATTCTAAGGGGTGTGTAATATCTCATTTGTTTAATTTGCATTTTCTTAATGACTAAGGATGGTGAGCATCATTTCATGTGTTTATTTCCATGTGTATATCTTCTTTGTTGAAGTGTCCAAATCTTCTGCACAGTTTTTATTGGATCATTTGTTTTCTTATCATTACATTTTAAGAGTTCTTTTTATATTCTGAGTATAGTCCTTTTCCAGATATGTAATTGATTTGCAAACATTTTTTTCCAGTCTGTAGCTTATATTTTTATTTTCCAATAGTGTCTGTCTTTTGCAGAACAAAAGTTTGTAATTTTGATGAAATCCAACTTATTATTTTCCTTTTATAGGACATACTTTTTTTTGCGGTACTGGGGATAGAACCCAGGGGCATTCTACCTCCAAGCTACACCCCCAGCCCTATTTTTTATTCTTTATTTTGAAACAGGGTCTTGCTAAATTGCAGAGGGCCTCACTAAATAGCTGAGGCTGGCCGCGAACCCAGATCCTCCTGTCTCAGCCTCCCAAGTACTGGGATTATAAGCGTGCGCCACCACGCCCGGCTTAGGACATATTTTGGTGTGTATCTGGGAATTCTTAACTTGAAGTTAAGTAAACACAGAGAGATTCTGCTGTGTTTTCTTCTGGAAGTTTTTATAGTTTGATCTGGGGTCTATTTTGAGTTAATTTTTATATGTTTTGAGGTAAGGGTCACAGTTTTGTTGTGGTTGTTTGTGTGTGTGTGTGTGTGTGTGTGTGTGTGTGTGTGCATTTGTGTGTGTGGTACCAGGTATTGACCCCAAGAGTGTTCTACTTCTAAGCTATACCCCTAGCCCTATTTTGTTTTTTGTTTCAAAGTATGGTCTGGCCTTGTACCTGCTATCCTTCTGTATCAGCTTCCTCCTAAGTAATGGGATTATAGGGGTGTGCCACCACACCCTGGCACACTTTTGTTTTGTTTTGTTTTTGCATGTGCAGTTGCAGTTGTGTAGCACCATTTGTTTAAAAAGACCATCTTTTCTCCATTATTGCCTTTGTATCGTTGTCAGAACCCCTGCATTTTTATGTATGGGTATATTTCCATGCTCTGTTTGAGTCCATATAACCTTAAATCAGGTATGTGAGTCCTCTGATTTCTTTTTCAGTATTGTTTTAGTTATTTTTTAACCTTTCCATGTATATTTTACAATGAGCTTGTTAATAGCCTCAAAATCCCCTCTTGTGGTTTTGAAGTGGATTGTGTCAAATCTGTAGATCACCTTTTGGAGAACTGAATCTTAACAGTATGGAATCTTCCAATTTAAAAACATTGTACATATGAGGCTGGGAAGCCAAGCCAAAATGTCCCCACCAGACATCACTTACAGCACCTATGGATTTTGGTGAATTCCTCTTTTCCTGAGGTTTCCAAATATCTTAAAGTTCCTGGGCCTGCCACAAAGTGTCGTTTCTTACTGTGTAAGGCAGGGGACTCTCTGAGCCAGGTACTAGGCCAGTTTTCCCAAGAGGACTTTGTAAGCATTGGCTCCATAAAGTCAGCTTGAATGGGCATCATTTTCAAATATGACATCCCAAGCCAACCTAGTTGCATAACCAATGCTCTCAACAGGTATCTTGTTAGCAAGGAGAACAGGTTCTTATTGAACCTATGCAAATAATTATGTTGCCATGAAATAAGAATAGGTAGTAAAAGTTTCCAAAACTGGAAGGGTTGAGCAGGGAGAAAAATATATCATTTCCAGATGTTTCATTGCAGTTTACAAAAGCATGGTCTGTGAAATGATTATTGATGAGTAAAAGATAACTCAAAAGAAAAAAAAGGTGCTCCTTGTGTATCCTGAAAATGGTACGTTAAAATATCAACAATGTTCCAAATAAAAGCCACAGTCATCCTTCCTGAGCTCATTTGGTTCCATGTAATTAATTCTTGCTCCGCTCCATCTTGGTTTTGCAGTCTCTTGAACCCACCCGCTTCTCTAGTGGTTCTGGAAATCCGGACTTAGTTCATCACCGTGGTCTCAAAGTTCTTTAAGCACTACCATCAAAGCCTGCGCCCAAAGGTACCTGGCATGGCCCTTTTTTGTGGGGCTCTACGATGGTGTCCTTGCTGAAGGTGAAACACTCAGGCTGGTAGCTGAAGCATCAGAAAAGCAAAACAAACAAACAAAAACAGTATCTGTAAACTACCTGTGAAAAACTTAAAGTGGCCATGATTATTACCAATCATTTTCAAAAGCGAAAGATTTGATGAGAGCTCATAACAAGAATATTGCAACTCACAAGGAAGTTCCGTTGTTTCTGCAGTATGCATAACAAGAAAACAAAGTCAACCAAAAGGGTTTTAAATAACATGAATGCAGTGATTAACCCTATTTTCAAAGATAGTTAATATTTAATCTAATTTATAAAAATGAATCAACATAACCTTTACAGAGAAAACATCTTCAGATATAACAAATAATAATCCTGACAAAATAATATCATGAGTATACCAAGCATATGGTTAGAGTATAGCAAGATTATACCATGAATAACTGAATTAAGAGACTCAGTAAGTCTAGAGGAAGGCCTAAACATCTGTGAATTAGTAAAACTCCATAGGTAAGGGATGTGTACTCCCAGCTGAAAACCTCTAGCCTACTAGAAGCTAGATTCAAAGTAAAGAACTAAGGCTGCAATTGAATTGACATTTTGTAAATAAATGGAATTGTAACTGATTACAGTGTCCATTGTATGACACCAGGCACCAGGGCTGTGATCAATGGAAGCACATTGCAGACAAAGAGGGCACTGGCATCTCTCCAGGGACTTCCACTCCCCATCTAGCATATAATTTCTGCAATATTTCTATTCATATTTTACCCATAAAGGTTCAACCTAGGGAAGGCTAAATATCTCTCCCAATTTGACAGCTCTTCCCATTCAACTCTTTAATAGTAACATATCAAATAAACCTTAATAATTCTAGCCCTTGTCTTTTTTACAAGGCAAAAGAACAAATGCGTTATGATTTTCCAGGGGCATTCTGGGAAATCTCAAAGACAGTTTTAGGTAAAAGTTATCATTCAATATTTGGATTTGGACAGACAAAATATCAAAAGTCGCTGGCAGATTTGAATATTGATTTAGGTAGGATCACGAATTACCAAGAATAGTACTTAGCTACCTATTTAACCGAAGTGACAATAAAATATTTTTAAGTTAGCATGATTGTAAAGAACCTTGGCTCTTTCCTAAGTAAAAAACTTTAAAAAAATAATCAAGGACATGATAAAGTCAACATAAAACACAGGAAGTGATTCTGATAATACACAGAATTTATGCTATCTGGGCATATTATAAAGAAAGCAACAGATAACCTTTTACAACCTCTTAATAAGAGCTGACCAGCCAGGCATGGTGGCACATGCCTGTAATCCCAGTACTTGGGAAGCTGAGACAGAAGGATCGCAGGTTGAAGACAAGCCCCAGCAACTTAGTGAGATTCTCAGCAACCTAGCAAGACCCTGTTTCCAAACAAAAAAATAACAAGAGCTGGGGGTATATCTTGGAGATATAATGCCCCTGGGTTCAACCCCCAGTACCACACATACACACAAAAGAACTGACCAATAATCCAAGACATTTTCCCCATCTCAAAGGAGAGAAAACCAAATTATTTTTGCACTAATATAATATTTGATATTAAAGCTTTTATTTTATTTTATTTGGTACTGGGGATTGAACCTAGAGCCTTCCACATGCTGGTCAAACACTGTAACACTGAGCCACATCCCATCCCTTTTTAATTTTATTTTGAGACAGAGTCCTGGTAAATTGACCAGGCTGCCCTCAAATTTGTGATCCTCCTGCTGCAGCCTCCAAGTAGCTGGTTACAGGTACACATCACCACACCTAGCCTAAAACTCCTTTTTAATATATTATTTAAAAACCTATTAAGCCGTAGACATCTTTGAGCATGCCAAATAAAATTCCCTTTTGATGAATCATCTACAACTTTTTATATCTCTATATAGGTTGCGTAGCACAACCCCTCAAAGTGGAAAAAAACCCAACACATCCATTAATGGACTCAACGTATAGCTTTTCTGTAGTATATATAAGTAAAAAGAGTATATAATATATTATCTTTGGTGATCAATGATTCAGTATTTTATCTTTGAAATGATCTAGGTATCTATTTAATATGCATTAGTTAACTCCAAGGTTTTAAGTAACCTGAAAATTTACTGTTGAAAGTTTGTTAGAATAGTGATTCAATTTGATCAACCTTTTTGTCATCTTAATTATCTAATAGAAATAATACTAGTTATTCAATCAGAAAACCTTTATCAACATACCCAGGTAGAAAAAAAAATTTACACATACATTGATCTCTAACAGATGAGAGAAGACATAACTGTATTTATTAAGCTAAAATTTAAACTATTCTTATTTGTCAAAGATTTACCTAAATTATGTGAGCCTGAATACTTTTACACTTGCTAATTTCTATAAGAATACCTCTTTTTCACATTGAGAACATTTGAGGTTTAATTTCCTTAACTTGTGGTAATTTTAGGAATATTCAGTTTGGCTGAGCATGGTGGCACACGCTAATTAAGCACAGCTCCTTGGGAAGCTGAGACAGGAGGATTGCAAATTCAAAGCCAGTTTAGCAGGATCCTATTTTAAAATTTAAAAAAAGTTCTGGGGATGTAGCTCAGTGGTAAAGTGCCACTGGATGCAGGGAGGGAGGGAGGGAGGGAGGATGGGAAAGAAGGAAAGCAGGCTGATTCAGTTTGTCCAAGTGTTTACTTATTTTTAAGTCAATCATAATAAAATCAGAATTTTATGTCAAATTTGGTAATCCTGTCTGGAGTTAGGAAATTATTACACATACAATGAGAGGAAAAGGCCTTTCTGAATTACAGACCTGTAAACATGTCACACAGGGAAAAAGCTCATAACTTCAATTATAAATCTCAGTCATGGGTTAAGCATAAACACAGAAATATAAAACTCACCAGTCTGGATATCTGCTTCCCAGCAGGCATGAAATTACTCATTGATTTGAGCTCAAGATAGACAAATAGACCAACAGGAAAGATTAACAAACCAGATTCTATGTCATTGACACTGGACCCGAAAAGATCTCTTAAACCATAAACCTGTTCACAGAGATCATCAAATAGTCACAGCATGAGACCCAAAGAAGCCAGCCCAATTCAAATGTGTACTCAGAAGGAAACAAAACCAAATGCTCCCTGGGCTGTGGTCAGACCTGAGTCTAGAGCACAGGGCCAGGAGTGGGACAGAGCTTCGTCCCAGATCCCAGGCAGGAATGGAAAGGCCCTTACCCGAGGGAGCAAGCCAAGACCCAGAGTGAGCCCCAGCCCTACACGAGTCCCCATGCCAAGACTGCCAAAGACAGAGTGGTTGGACAGTGAGGAGACGGCTTTATTCAGGGTGTTGCAATAAGGAGAATGTTCACCAGCGAGGAATGACTCAGGGAGAAAACATGGAGTTTTATTTTCTAGAAAGGGAACATCACTGAAGGTGGGTAGAAGTGGGTCTAATCTCAGGACATGGAAAAGGGCAGGTGGCCCTTTGTAGCCAGCACTCTCCCAAGATGGTTCTGGAAAGGCAGGGGATTTCTCTGCTCTCTGGCAGCACCAGGCTCAGAGAAAATTCACTATTGTCAGGACTCTTCCCTCCACTTGGGTTTCAAAGAGATTGTGTGAATTTGAGATTCTTCTTTTGGAAAGATTTGGTAGGTTTCAACAGTGAAGCCGTCTGGTCCTGGAAAACCCAGATGTTGTTGGAAAGTTTTTGACTGTGAATTCAGTGACTTTAATATGTGTAGGGTTAAGGACCATTGATAGTTGAGTGTTCCAGAAATTGGTCCATTTCATCCAAGTCATCAAATTTATGTGCATATGATATTCAGAGTGTCCCTTATTATGTTTTTAAGATATTTGGAGTCTGTTCTCTCTTATTATTGCTATTGGTAATTTGGGTCTTCTTTCTTTCTTATTTCTAAATTCATCTGACTAGAAGTTTATTGGTTTTATTGACTTATAAAAGAACCAGCTTTTGGGTTCATTGCTTTTTCACTGTTTTAATTTCACTGATTCCTTATGTTATCTTTACTATTTCCTATATTCTGCTTTGAGTTTATTTTGCTGTGCTTGTAGTTTCTTAAGGTGTAAGTATAGACAATTGATTTAAGATTTTTCTTCTTTTATAACAGAAGCACTTAAAGCTATAAATCTTCCTCTAAGCACTGCTTTAGCTGTATCTCACAAATTTTAGTATGCTGCATTTTTAGTTTTTTTCAGCAAAAAATACTTTCAAGTTTCCTTTGTGATTTCCTCTTTTTATCTATAGGTTATTTTAAAATGTGTTTTTAAATTTCCAAATAGTAGAGATTTTTCCAAATATCATTTTATCGATTTCCAGTTTTGAGTATGGTCAGAGAATTTACTAGCATGTACTGAGAGGGAGGAGGAGGGTAGCAGGATGGGGTTAGCAGGGAATCACAACAAGAGATGCTATGTATATCACTTTGAATCTCACTACAAAGTATAATCATGTCGTACCAATAAAATTCTTTAAAAGGTACACATTTTATATGACTTAGTAACTTACAATGTGTTAAGCTTAACTTTATAATCCAGAATATAGTTTATTTTGGTTGTTGTTGGGTACACATGTGTCATTCTCATTTCAAAATGATCATTATCATATATATATAAGGAGACTAATATATATATATTATATATATATCCTTATATATAAGGAGACTAATTATGAGTCCATCATGAACTGAACTGAGCTGGGCTGAGCTGGAGTGATCTATTAAGACAGCAAGCCAAAATGAAAGAGCCGTCACATCTCATGTGGTGACAGGGACACATTCTGAGAAATGCACCGTTAGATGATTACATGCTTGTGTGAACATCAGAGAGTGTCCTTACACAAATCCAGGCTATGTACCCGGGCTATATGGGATATATATTTGTCATACAACCTGTGCTCCTAGGGCCATGATGAGCGAAACAACACCAAATTAAGTCAAGTACAAGAGAAAATGATGCTGTCAAGAGACACAGTAAACACCAAACATTTAAGGCTGCTTTCACAAAACACAACATACTATTTTTCAATAAACATTTTTTTGTGGTACTGGGTATTGAACCCAGGGGCATTATACCTCTGAGCTACACCTCCAGCCCTATTTTATTTTTTATTTGGAAACAGGGTCTCACTAAGTTTCTGAGAGTCTGGTTAAGTTGCTATGGATGGCTTTGAACCTGTGATCCTCTTGTCTCAGCTTCCCAAATACTGGGATTACAGGCATGTGCCACCATGTTGGGCTAGAACTTTGCGATTTTTTTTTTTGAAACAAGGTCTTGCTGAGTTGCTGACAGCCTCACTAAATTGCTGAGGCTGACTTTGAACCTACCTTCCTCTTGTCTTAGCCTCCCAAGTGCTGGGATACAGTAAACTTTTTTATGTAATGGAAGGAGTCTGTTCTGAAGTAATGATAAAGAGTATAGTGTAAACTGGGTGCAGTAACACTTGTCCCTAATCCCAGTACTTGGGAGGCTGAGACAGGAGGATCGAAGGTTCAAGGTTAGTGCGTGGTAACTTAGTGAGAACCTTTTTCAAACTAAAAAGTAAAATAGGGCTAAAGGCATATCTCAGAGGTAAAATGCCCCTGGGTTCAACCCCAATACACACACACACACACACACACACACACACACACACACACACGAGCCAGGTGTGGTGGCACAAGCCTGTAATCCCAGTACTTGGCAGGCTGAGACAGAGGGATTGCAGGCTCGAGGACAGTCTCAGCAAGTACTGAGACGCTCATCAACCTAGTGAGACTGTTTAAAAAAAAAAATAGGGCTGGGGGTGTAGCTCAGAGGTAGAATGCTCCCAGGTTCAATCCCCAATACAAAAACAAGAGGCCTCCGCACGGAGGCACCTAAACTAGGAGTGCACATCTGCGTAGGAACTGGACTGCACTGGCTGCGCACAAAGTCTGCTGTGGAAAGGGCAGGCAAAGCTTTTGCCTGTGGTCCAGCCTGAAAAACCACACATGGATCCTTAGCCAGGAGCTGAACTCCTTGCTCTTTCTGGCTACCTAAGCAAGATGTAATGGTGACCGTGAACTAGAACACTATCTATGGGGAAAGATAAATAGATGGACTTCAGAGATGTTGCGGAAGTGGTGTTTCTAGGACAGGTGTAACAGATTAGTGTCAAGGCTGGGTTTCCTGGGAAGCAGAGCCAGACACAATTCAGAGTGCTGGATGGTCATGAAGGGGTGCCTATGAGAGGGAGAGGAGGGAAGCAACAGAAGACTGAGGGAGAAGCCTAGCCATGGTGCAGACCCCGCCACAGCCTCTGCCAACTTCCCAGGGTACCAAGGAGCTGAAATGGGCCTTCAGAGTTGCCTTGGTTTGGATCAAGATAGCCATTTCTAATCTTCCCCATCAGCCTGCCATTGGATGCCAGCCATCTATGAACAGGCTGACAATGGGATCTGTCTGTCACCAGCATGGCAGCATCAGGCAACAGCATCACCATAGGGGATCTGGGTGAGGCCTCACAGAAGCAGAAGAGAGGCCTCTGCCACTCCTGGGGTGGGGATGGGCTCAGATGCCTGGGGGACGGAGATGCTCACTGAGATGTGTAGTCCAGGACGGATCGGCTGGGGGAGGAAGAGGCCCAGTTCAGTCCTGAACAGTCTCATCAGTTCCTGATGAGCATCAACAGTGAGGATCAGGTCCTCTTCCTCCAAGGGCACAGGGAGCTCATTGTGTTCAGTTTTTTGAAATTTTCTGTTATTTCCTGATGCTTTGACAACTTGGGGTCTTGATATTTCAGGAGAGACTGCCCCACCTAGGACTAGCTAATTCTTGGAGGTGGCAAATGCCCAACTGTTGGGGGTGACGGGTCCATTCCTCAACTCAGGAACTCAGGATCTGCGGGGTCCTTGGCTAACATGACGGAAAAGAATTTCAGCACGTGCCAGTCAGAGACAGAGAGGTTTATTTAGGGAAGTAGGAAATACACATTCAAAGGAGAACGCGGGCCATCTCAAGAGGGAGGGCGACCTCTTGGGGAGTGAATGCAGGGTTCTTATAGGGGGCTTTCCTGAGGGGTGGGCTAGAGGAGGGATGTGAGGATGATCTCAGTCTGGTAGTCCCCGAGGCGGTTTATGGTAGCCTGGTAGTCTGGTCAGCTTTAGGGAGGACGAGCTCAGCCTCGGGTAGTCCTGAGGTGATATCTGGTGGTCTGCTCATCCTTAGGTCCTCAGGCTGATCGAGGTCTTTATTATCTCATTAAAAGGTAAGCTGGAGAGTGTCCTAAATTATATGTTTCTCAAAGTATTGTATTAGTCTTGTTAACAATGCACAGGGCAATTATAGTTTCTTTCAGTTAACTCTAGGATCTACAGATTTCCCAGAAATTTGGGAGAGACAGGTCTGGGAAAGAGAACTGGTTTGGGGAGTAAAGATTGAAGCATCTTAGCACCAGGTTCTTATATTAAAGTTATATTTTACTTTTCCTTTCTGTTCCTGTCTGTCTCCTTTTTACCTATTTATTTCTTGTATCCTACATCGCACCCACAGCATATCCCCAAACGCAAACCAACCAGCTCAGGTCCTGCACCATCAGCCACCTCCTCTGTAGGTCTCTCACTTGCTGGACCACTGTCCCCCTGTCCTACTCACCCCAGGAACAGTCCCCACAGCTCAGGGCACACCAAAATTATTCAGGCGAACCCATCTTAAACATGCTCATCCACCCCACCTTGCCTTTCCCACAGAAACCACAATAAAGGCCTCACCTACATCATCCCCCACTCCTTCTGCCTCCTGATCAACTCTGGCGTTTCCCTTCATAGTATTGCATGCATGGCTGGCCACGCTTCCTGTCGGCTCGGATCTTTCAGTGTAAACGTCTTCTTTCAAGACTTCATTTTCGAGTCTGTGTGTCTTACCATCCATGATTAAAACGCATCCTGGATGCATTTAAAAGCACTAGTTCCCCTGGGAGTGATTACTCAGGAGAGTTTAGCTTTCCAGCCTGGTACCTGGGCATCTCTCTCCCTCTGCAGTTAGGAGTGGAAGGACATTCCTGCAGGCAAGCAGAGAGCCATGGAAAGGGCCAATGGCATTTTAACCAAGGAGACTTTTACTGCATACTCACTGCAGTTCTGTCCTATAGGTAAGAAAATGGGAGCTCACAGAGGTGAAGCAACTGACCTATGGTGGCCACATCACCCGCTGGTTGATTGAGTAGCTTGGATTTGACCTCAAGTCTGCCTGATTTCCAGGTTTCCTCCATTCTGACCCTGATCCGAGGTTCTTGTTTGGTCTGCAGAAAACAAATGAGAAAGTATGGAGAGGTTGCCCAAGGCAATGACAATAGAAATGAAACTCGAGCCATGCTCCAGCATATCCAAGGGCATGTGACCTAAAGCATGGGTGTTGAGAGATTGTGGTAGTCAGCTCTGCGTTACTACAATGAAACACTAGGGGCACCTAACTTCATAAAGAGCAAAGGTTTATTTATTTAGCTCCCGGTTTTGATTGTTCAAGGTCCAGGATCAGTGGCCCCATTTGTTGGGCCTCTGGAAAGGGTGGCAGATGGTAGCATATTATGGTGGAAATGCTGGTGTGTGGAAGAGCTTACAGCTCCAAAGGGTAATCAGAGAGACCAGGATCACACAATCCCTTCCAAGAGCGTACCCCAATGGCCCAAGTACCTCCCACCAGGTCCCACCACCTCCCAATAGTGCCACCCTCAGCCACAGTGGGCCTTTGAGGGACAGATAATCACATCACATCCAAACCTTAGCAGAGATGACGGATGGAGAAAGGGACCTGCGGGTCAAAAGAGTTTAGAGGCCGGGTGCGGTGGCGCACACTTGTAATCCCAGTACTTGGGAGGCGGAGACCGGAGGATCTGGGTTCGCGGCCAGCCTCAGCTACTTAGTGAGGCCCTCTACAACTTAGTGAGACCCTGTTTCAAAATAAAGAATAAAAAATAGGGCTGGGATCCCCGGTACTGCAAGAAAAAAAAAAGTTTAGAGAATGCAGGTTAAAGCTCTCAGAGCCTGTGATATGCTTATCTGCATTACAGAGCTCTCAAAATCCACCTGGTCACTGTGTGTGTGTGTGTGTGTGTGTGTGTGTGTGTGTGTGTGTGCACACGCGTGTGGTGCATTTGCTTGTGTATGTTGGATGTGTATGTTGTGCATGCCTGATTTTTCTCTTTCTCTGCATCGGCCTCCTCTGTCTGTTCTAGAAAGCAGTGACTTCCCCAGGTCACCGAGGCAGCTCACAGTGTCCAAGGTCACACTGGCAGGCCACCCCCAAAGGGAGGCCAAGTCTCTCTCGTTCCCAATTCCAGACCCTGGAGGAAGATCCTGACTGCCTTCACATGTGTAACCACCTGAAAGCTTGCAGTCTGAAGCCCTGGGTGAGCCAGACAGCCGGTGCTCCAAGAAGCGTCTACTCTCATTTTAGCAAGATTCTAGTTTCATTTGAAAGTGCTATTTATACACGGGAAGCAGAGAAGACGCAGATTGCTAGAAGGCTAGCCCAGACAGGGTGCTAAGGCATTGAAAGGGGAGAGGCCCAGTAGTGGGGTGGGATGGATTCGAGCTACGTGCCTGTGGAAGTGCAGCTGTTCTGTGCACAGGAGGTGGCGAGGGGCCATCATGGTGACCACGGGATGGAGCTCAGGACCCTCCAACAGCAACCACTTGGAGCCCAGCAAAAAGAGCTGAGATGTTGCCTACAGGACATGCTGTATTTCAGCCTTGCCTCCACTTCATTTCAGGTCGAAATCATCTCTCCCAAGAGAGCAGGGTTTTGAAGGGGCTAGATGTGAGATGCAGAGGAATTATGGGAAAATAAGTGGCTTCTTCATTGTTTGCAAGTCTCTGCTCTCCCAGGACCTCCCCCTTTGCTGTCTTTGGCCACTCAGCAAGGGTTGAAGCATCGTGTCTTCTTCACTCCCTGTATCAGGAGAGCTCACAGGGCTCCAGGTGGTCTGCAGTGCAGTGAGGTAGAGTTGGGAGAAGCACATTCTCAGCCCTGAAAAGCAACAGGAAACCGAGAAACCAACTTAAACATGCTCCCACTCCTGTCCTGACCCAGCAAGCCGACTGCAGCTTTTCCTAATTGTCTATTTTGTTTTGCTGTATCCTCCATGATGCTCCAGCAACCTCCTGACCCATGACCAGGAATGACAGCTCCTGTTCACTGTTGTGCACAGCCCTAACAGTGGCTGGTCACTGGCACTGACCTCGCCTGTCCTGCAGCCCACATGCCTTCCCAGGGAGCAGGGAGCCTGTGAGCTGTGCTGCATGCCCAGCCCCACCACACACTCTGTGTGGGTCCAGGGTGACAGCTTGGAGAGATCAGAGGGTTGCCTGACATGCCTGGGACAGAGATGGTGGCAAATTCTGTTCCCCTGTTAAATGGCCTCTTCTTTCCAGAGCTGCTTCTCATGGGGCTGAGCTTGTAGACCCCAGCAATGGGCACGATGTCAAGGCCACATTTGCTGTGGGGTTTAATTGCAAAAGCAGCTTGGGAGTAGAGTAAAAGACAAAGATTATATTCTAAGTATCAAATTTGATTTTTAAATTTATTTTTAAGCCAGGTGTGGTGGCACATGCTTGTAATCCCAGTACTTGGGAGGCTGAGACAGGAGGATCCAGGTTTGCGGCTAGCCATAGCTACTTAGTGAGGCCCTCCGCAACTTAGTGAGACCCTGTTTCAAAACAAAGAATAAAAAATAGGGCTGGGGGTGTAGCTTGGAGGTAGAATGCCCCTGGGTTCAATCCCCAGTACAGCAAAACAAAATTAAAAATAAAATAAAATAAATTTATTTTTAAAAGAATGGGAAGCCAGGCATACTGACGCATGCTGTAATCCCAGTGCTTGGGAGGCTGAGAGGAGGATGCAGGTTTGAAACCAGCCTCAGCAACTTAGCAAGACCCTGTTTCCAAGATAAAAAAATATAAAGGTTTGGGGTGTAGCTCAAGAGTTAGAATGCCCCCGAATTCAATCCTTAGTAACACACACACACACACACACACACACACACACACACACAAAAGATACTGGACTTGAGAGGCACACAGACGCTAGGTTTGGATCCCAGCCATGCCCCTTACTGCGACATTAACAAGTGACTTAATTTTTTACACTCAGTTATCTCATCTGTAAAATCAGAATTATAATATGATGCTGAGGGTTTTCATGAGGATTAAAGGAAGCCATGTGTGTAAAATACCTAATTTACTGCCTGGCACAGAGACAGTAGATAATAAACTTGTGGAATGAATGGATGAATCTCCGGTAGAGAAACAAGTCAGATAAGTTTGCTATGGACAAATAGCTCTGACCGTGCCCAGTGGGTACCCAGGAACTTGGACGTCCTCCTGCAGCAGTGGACGGGGTCCTTCAGTGGGGACCAGAGGCTCCTCCCTGGAGCCCTGAGGAGGCTCATGTAGGGAGCTCCCTGTGGCCTTGGAAGCCCACGACTCCTTTTGAGACACACCTAGGTAGGCAGGGTTTCTCTCTGGGCAGCAACTCAGGTCCTGTCTCAGCAGCTGGATTTGAGGATCCGCTGTGAAATGGTCATACTCAGACACCGAAAATAAGATCAGATCTGCCGTTTAAGAGCTGTGAAGAATTTGCTTTTGGGGGGTTTTGTTGTTACAAAAGTGATGTGTGCTCATTATAGAAATTTTAGGCGAAAAATCACTCAAAATCTCACAACCCCAAAACAATTGCTATTAACATTTTGGTATACATTTGGCCAATCTTTGTTCTGGGTATAAACATTTTTATTAATAAAATGGAGCTCATAGCGTGTGTTTTGTCTCATGACACATTCCCCCACACACATTTGTAATGTATTGTGGGATTCTCTGGATGTCACTAAATATTCCTCAATGATATTCTTTTCATGGCTGCCTGTAAGTCTATTTGATGGATATATCAAGATATTCTTAGTCTATAGTCTATTGCTGAGCACCTAGGCTGTTTTTAGTGTTTTGTATTTTAGACATTGTGACGGGTAGTCTTCTCTACACATCTTGGTATTCTTCCATGATTAATTTTTCTTTGAATTCTTCCATTATCATTTTTTCTTTATATTCTTCCATGATTATTTTCTTCTACAAATGAGTTTGCTGAGTCAAAGTGCATATGAAATTTGAAAGTTTCTGATAAATTTGAATAAGTTTTCTTTTTTTGCCTGCCTGCCTTCCTTCCTTCCTTCCTTCCTTCCTTCCTTCCTTCCTTCCTTGGCATTGAGTCCAGGACCTTACACACACTTAATTCACAGCTCTACCACTGATCTACATCCCCAGCCCTTGAAGGAGATTTTGATTGAAGGAGATTTTGTTTACCATGTGCTGTGAACCCCTAAAACCAGATTATTCTCTATTATATTTGTGTGTGTGTGTGTGTGTGTGTGTGTGTGTGTGTGTGTGTTGTACTAGAGATTGAACCCAGGGGCATTCTTCCTCTGAGTTATACCTCCAGCCCTATTGTATTTTTATTTTGAAACAGGGTCTCACTGGGTTGATGAGAGTCTCACTACTTGCTGATGAGAGTCTCACTACTGTCCTCAAACCTGTGATCCTCCTGTCTCAGCCTCCCAAATACTGGGATTATAAGTGTGACCACCATGCCTGGTTCCTCTATGATATTTTTAATAATATATTAATAGAGCTGGTGTGTTTATATTAGGAAGATATATCATAAATGAATATACTTTTATAAAACATTTAATAGAAGCATATTATTATTTTATCATTGGGCATGATTATAAGTTTAAAATCTGAGAAGAATGAATAGTAATAAGGAATAAGAAAAAATTGTCCATCGCCACTTTTCCCAGTTAGATTCATTCTTTTAGCATAGTTGACCCTCAGTCTCCACTGGGGCTCTGAGGAAACCAAATTCCTGAATTCTCAAGTTCTTTATATAAATCTGTAGCAATTGCATAGAAGTTACACACATACTCCCATGTATTTTAAATCACCCCTAGTTTACTTATGATACCTATAATATGTATATGCTATGTAAATAGTTATTGTATTATTTAGGGCAAAATGGCAAGAAAACAATTCAGTACAGATGCAATTCACTTTCCCAAATGTTTTTGACCAGTGACTGTTTGAATCTGCAGATGCAGAACCCCCATATAAGGAGGCCGACTGTACTGTCTCCAGATTTTTTTTTCCTGTGCATTTAACACAGCTGAGATCTTCCTACCGCCTTCGTTCGGTGCTTCCACTGGGTGATTTGTGTGCAATGAAATGTGCTAGACTTGTCTCTGTCAGCATTTTGATGACAGAGTGCGTGTTTTATCCCTTTTCGTGCCCCAGTGTCACAGAGCACTGGCATGAGCACCAGGCTATGTTCTTTACAGACCTTCTCTGAAAGGATTTGAGAGTCAGGAAAAGCAAAGGAAAAAGCAGTTGGGATGAGCCAGGCCACCTGTCCAGGGCCCTGAAGACAGCCCTGCATGCCCAGGGTATAACTCCCATGGCAGCTCTGCAGAGAGCAGGGGAAGGCAGTTCCCCAGAACCACAGCTGCCTGCCCTCTGCCAACAAACGACCTGCCCACAGCGCTTTTCCTCTGAACAGTCTCACACACTTCTCCCCGGGGGCTTCCTGACCTCTTCTGTGGGTCAGGATTCAGTTGTTTGGGATGTGGGTTTTGGTTTCATAGGAGCTTTGAATGTTTGGCAGATTCAGTAAAAAAAAAAAAAAAAAGGAATACATACAATGTATACAGACACAACTCAGCCTTCTTCAGGTGGGAGAGTCACAAATTGTATGGAGAAAAGTATTCTGAATAGCCAAGGATTAAACAATAAGCCCTTTTGCTTTAATATTTTTGCATTTTCATCCTAAACCCTTTGAATCCATCCCCCTTTTTAATTCAATCTAAATACATTGATTTGATTTTTGTCCTCTGCTGATTAAATACCAGCAGATACTGAAGAAACTTTTACAATGGAATAGTCATAGCTTGGGTTTCAGAGTTGGACCATCTGAGGTCAAGTCCTACCACTGACCCTGGTGAACTATGTCCATCCAGTTGGGAGCCTGGATTCTTATCTCTAAAGCAGGACTAATGATACTCCATTAACTGAGATATGCATGTTATGTCTCCAACAAGGTATCTGGCACACATGGGTCCTTGGTCAGTGTTTAGTCTTTTCTCTGGCTTCCCCCACGGACCAGCATTGATGGTTCTAACCTGAGACTGAGGTTATCATTGCATGGCAATAGCTGGTCAAGAGGTATAAGTGCAAAAGTTGTAGGAAATTAGTCTTTGTATAAGTAATGATCCTGGGATAGTAACTAAAGTGAAGATTTTGAACAAATCTTTGATAGCAGTTAGCTTTATTATCTATATGTTTCTTCTAAGGAAAATGGATTGTATCTAAAATTTAGACTTCTTTATGTGTAGCTCAATTCTGTTTCTTTTTAAAAAAATTTTCTGTGGTTGAGGGGAAATATGTCTTGGAAATTATTTAAAGATATGTGTAAAACATTTGTGGGTAGAGGTGTTTTGGGTGTTGGTAAAAGGAAAAAAACTGGAAAAATTCATCACTCTGACATTTTACAGAACAAGGTTTCATGATGTATCTGTTAAAATCGAGATTTAATTTCTTTTTGTTAGTTTCTTGACGAGTTTACAGCCCCGGGAGCTGTGGTTCAGCTGCACTTTGTGCTTTGGGAAAGGTGAGATTACAACTTCTGCTTCTACAAGATGATGAGCTGAGACAACTTTAAAAACTTTTCTGAGTGGAGTGTGGCGGCACACGCTTATAATCCCAGTACTTGGGAGGCTGAGACAGGAGGATTGCAGCTAGCCTTAGCAACCTCATGAAGTCCTCCACAACTTAGTGAGACCCTGTTTCAAAACAAAAGAAAGAAATAGGAGCCGGGCGTGGTGGCACACGCTTGTAATCCCAGTACTTGGGCGGCTGAGACAGGAGGATCACAGGTTTGTGGCCAGCCTCAGCTACTTTTAGTGAGGCCCTCCACAACTTAGTGAGACCCTGTTTCAAAATAAAGAATAAAATAGGGCTGGGGGTGTAGCTTGGAGGTAGAATGCCCCTGGGTTCAATTCCCAGTACCTCAAAAAAAAATAGGGCTGAGGGTAGAGCTCAGATGTAGAATTCCCTTGGGTTCAATCCCCAGTACCACAAAAAAACCTAAAACAAAACAAAAAACCTTTTCTGCTATAAAACCCTTGATGTATTGGGTAAAATATAACAAAAATTACCATAAATCCACAGCTAAATTCATAGGAATGAAGAGAAGTCCCAGATGCTAGTGCCAGGAGGTTCTGAAGATAAGAGTTGATAATCACATACGGTCATCCCTTGATATCCCAGGAGATTATTTCCAGGACCCCTGGGGACACCAAAATCTGCAGATGCTCAAATCCCTGATATAAGATATTGTAGCATTTGCAAGAAACCTATACACATCCTCCGGTATACTTTAAATCATCTCTAGATTACTAATGCTATCAAATATCAATTTCAATGCAAAGCAAATAGTTGTTATACTGCACTGTTGAAATAAGACAAAGGAAAACTCTGCACTTCTTCAGTACAGGTGCGATTTTTTTCTCACAAATATTTTTGATCTGTGGTTGGTTGTAGTCATGGGTGCAGAACTCACAGATGGGGAGGAGATGGGGATTTAGCCTGGGAAGCAGCAGTTAGAGGTGTTGTCATCCACTTGAACAGAAGATCAGGCCTCGTGCTTCTGCCTGTGCAGGGCTTGGGGATGGCACTGAAGCCCTTACTCAAAATCTAGACCCTCTAAGAGCGCTGCTGTCAGGGAAAAGTGGATTTATGATTCCACCTACCTCTGATGCTCTCTGCTTGGGTTCTGAGTAAGGGGGAAAAAAACCTGTCCCAAGTATTTGAAATCTTGGGTCCGCACCTTACCTAGATTTATGGTTTAGGTTGATATTAACTCAATCTATATATTGGGAAGTCTATGAACTGGGAAATCACTTACTGGTTCCTACTTAGTAATAGCCCTGCATATTTGAGAAACATTCATGTATTTAGTAGACATTGAAAAGGAAAGGTAGAACGCCAGAATGGATGGCATTTAACATTTACAATGTATAGCTCAAGATGATGAAACTGCAGAGCACCAAGGAAGAGGAGGAGACACTGAGAGTAGGAAGACACATCCACACATCCCCAGGGGGAGACACGGAGGCTGGTCCCTGTGCAATAGTTGACTGCAAAACTATTTAATAGCAGTATCAGTGGAAGCCAAAAGATAATGGGATAATAACTTCAAATATGAAATATATTTTATCCAAATAAACTACCATTCAAGAGTAAAGCTAAAATAAAGATATTGAGGTCCTTTTGTCTTTTTTCTTTTTTGTACTGGGGACTGAACCCAGGGGCATTCTACTTCTGAGCTACATCTCCATCCCTTCTTTATTTTGAAACAAGGGTCTCACTAAGTTGCTGAGGGTCTCACTAAGTTACTGAGACTGGCCTTGAACATGCAATCTTCCTGTCCCAGCCTCCCAAGTATTGGGATTGTAGGCATGTGCCACTGCAGCCACCTGAAATTTCATCATTTTAATTTGCAATTCTGATTACAGTTTGGGTTTCTCTCTCTCTCTCTCTCTCTCTCTCTCTCGTTGGTTTCCAAGAGTTCCTTTTATATTTTAAATATTATCCCTTGTTGGATATAGATTTTGCAAATGTATTCTCACAGTCTGTCATCTAACTGCCATCTTATCCAAAATATCTCTTGCTGCATAAAA
Source organism: Glis glis (assembly GCA_004027185.1). Lineage (NCBI taxonomy): Eukaryota > Metazoa > Chordata > Mammalia > Rodentia > Gliridae > Glis > Glis glis. The sequence goes on from PVJS01026545.1 coordinate 20,756, forward strand.
ATTTGTAATCGATTATTATCATTGCTTTATGGCTTGTGTTGTGAGCTACTACCTAAGAAAGGATTCACTGTCTTTACTTCTACATTATGAGATTTTGTATTTTTCCATTTGTTTATAAGTTTTTGCATCCTTTGGGGTCCGTTCAGTGTGTTTGGCAGGGATCCGGGCTTCCCGACAGTAGTTGTCGATGCTTGTCCTAATTCTTCCCTTGTGGCGCCATCTTTACCAAAGGTTAAGACTCTACACGTGCATCATCCATTCCGTGCCCTTCAAGCTGGCGAACACTTTAAGCCTGAACTCCAGCTAGTGGTGAGGCTTAGCAGGGCCAGGGATTCTTATAAATTGTGGGTAGGCATAAACTTATACAGACACTTCGGACACTAGTTTAGCAATATCGAGTGAGGTTGAAGATGGTTGTCTGTATAGCCTAGGTAATCTCTTCAGTGTGTGCACGTGGAGACAGCTGTGTGCAGATCGATGCGTTGAGGTCTGGTTGTGCCCAAGTAATGTGGAAAAGATGAGACTTCAGAAGAATCCATGCAGCGACTGTATTTATGTAATCTGTAAAACACAAATAACAGTATTCATAGCAATACGTGTTTGCATATAAGCATATGTAGCAAGATTATAGGAAATGCACGAGAATAGTACATAGCACAGAACCATCTAGGTACAGAGATTTGTCTGCAGAGAGGAAAATAGGGAGCTAGCAAGAGGGACGGGGCTTCAGCTCACCCCTTCTATTTTGGGAGACCAGTAGCAAATATAGTGAAATGTTGGCACTTCAATTTGTATGATGTCTGTGTCATACAAAGAATTCATTCTCTTTATTTTTCACCCTTTTCTGTATGTTTGGTTTATATTTATTCAACAAATATTTCCTGAGCATCTTATTATGCTAGGCTCGGTCCTGGATGTTTGGAATACAGTAGAGAACAAGGTATACACAATGTCTTGTCCTCACAAGAGTTTACAGAGCTTAAAATGTTCCAACATTTTAAAACTTTAATGCTTACAATAAGTTTTTGAGAAGATTAATTTGAGAGCTGTTCCCTCTAGAAAGCTCTGATCACACCTTTAAGTCCATCTCATTTCATATCTCTTTATTCCTGGAATTAGCACTTAAAAAGACATGGGGCAGAAAGCTCGCTGCTCTTTTTAAATTCAGTAATCCCTGATGGAATGGACCGTCTGAAGGAAAGGTTATACCTCTCCTATATTCAGTTTTCAGCATTACTAGCTTACACTTCTAAGTTCATGGAATGTGCACTCCAGCTATGTAGTTTCATAGTTACCTATGGGGAACTGTTTTAATGAACAAAGATGGCTTCTAATTACTGCATTTACTGAGTAGATATTTCTGCACCTGGACTCTGTGTAAGACACTAGGATAGGGACCATGGGGGACCAGAGAGCATCAAGCCAAGATCCCTGTACTACGGGCTCCTGCAGTGTCTTCGTGGTCTAAGCAGTGCTAGTGACAGTACCTGTGATGTGCATTTTCTGCTCTGCCTCAGGCATCAATTGTCTCAACACTGAAGGAAGGGGAGACCAGGGGACCAAGGACTGCGGACCCCGAGGTCCAGGTCGTGCTGTGGAGCACGGCCACTCTGAGCCCCAGGGCCTGGTTGATACAACAGAGGCAATTCCTGTTTCCCACTGTCTTTGTGGGATGATGCACGTGGAAATTCCTGATGCATTGTGACTGCCTAATAGGTGCCAGTTCCTCTCTCCCTTTCTGAGCACGACAGCCACCTCTTTCTTGTCCCTTCTGCAGGATTCTTTGCATTTCCTCTGAGCAGAGTTCTGGCTGAGGAGAACCCTCAATAAACACTGGTTGAGGGGAATGCAGAGTTCCTTGGGTCCCCAGAAATGCTAGGCTGAAGTGCCACAGGGAGGTGAATGAAAACCATCTAGAAGCCACTCTGTCCAGACCTGCTAGGTCCATGAGAAAGAAGATGACCCAGCAGCCTGGGAGGTGCACCTGCCTCTGAGCATCGCGGCTGTTCATGTTGAGGTTGGGCTAATCTTTTCTGATCTCTGATCGAGCCAGCAGTCTGCCTTGCTTTGGATTGTATGTGACAACAGTTGCTAGAGTGACACTCAAGTGCACTAACACTGATGAGAAAATGTCATCTGACAACTTAGCCTAGATATTCAAAACTGGGCACAGCTGTGTGCCCTGCAGCTGGTGACTTTCAGACCAGTTCTCTGAGAAGTGGGCTTTTCTGAAATTGATGGGTTGAATGAAAAAGAACTGGGATACCTGGTCAATAATGATTTGGAAGTATTTATGCTAGAGACCCTCACAAGGAGTTTTCACTGAAAGAGTTTTTAAACCCCAAAGCCTTCAACAGCCAAATGAGCATCTTTATTGGAGGGATGGGGGAGGGGATCTTTACTCCACAGAGTCACCAAATGCCCTGGATGGGGGAGGGCTAGACCTGCCTCTTGGGGAAATGAGGGCCCAGTCTTGTTCAAACTCTGCTATCCTTTTTATTCAAGGTATCTCTGGTAGTTTTTTTAATTGATACATAATAATTGTACAAATTTATGGGGCACAATGTGATATTTTAATACATGTATACATTGGGTAATAATCAAATTAGAGTAATGTAACACTTCAAATATTTACCATTTCTTTGTGGAGAAGCATTCAAAATCCTCTCGTCTAGCTGTTTTGAAATATACATTATTGTTAGCTGTCATCGCCCTGCTGTGATAGGACACAGAATCTATTCCTCCTAACTGTACCGTGGACCCAGTGGACCTAACAGATACCTACAAAACATTCCATCTAATAGCTGCAGAATACACATTCTTCTCAACAGCATATCCTGGAACATTCTCCGAGATAGATCATATGGTATGCAACCAAACATGTTCCAACAAATTTTTAAAAATAAAAATCAGAGTAATAGCCAGATGCGGTGGCACACACCTGTAATCCCAGTACTTGGGAGACTGAAACAGGAGGATTACAGGTTCAAATCTAGTGTGCGGTAACTCAGCGAGACCCTGTTTGAAAATAAAAAAGGGCTGGAGGTGTAGCTCAGAGTCAGAACACCGCTGGGTTCAATCAATGATAATGAACATTTTTGGAGCAGTTACTGTGGGGTGAGTTTCATTTCTCTACGTGAAGCATGCCATTTAGGCCTCACGAAACTCTGTAAGGAGGCACCGTTATTAATCCTTATTGTTCCCAGCACCATGAGTCTGTTAGAAAGCTCTGCTCTGCTTCTCAGGCCCTGTGTTTGAATCAGCAAATGCCTGAGAGGAAAAATGGCCCAGGTGTTGAATATATCTCCCCAGCCTTCTCTCTTCTCCTACATCATAGCCCTGCTGTTTCCCGTCTTCTTAATGTATCTCCGATGCTCAGTGGCACACATCTGTAATCCAGTATTTGGGAGGCTGAGACAGGAGGATCACAGGTTTGAGGCCAGCCTCATCAACCTAGCAAGAGCCTGTTAATGAGAGAGAGAGAGAAAGAGAGAGAGAGAGAGAGAGAGGGAGAGAGAAAGGGGGGCTGGGAGTATAGCTTGGAGGTAGAATGACTGTGGGTGCCATAAAAAAAAAACAAACAAATTCATGTTTGTGGGTTTAAAAACAGATCCAGGGCCGGGCGTGGTGGCGCACGCTTGTAATCCCAGTACTTGGGAGGCTGAGACCGGAGGATCCGGGATTGTGGCCAGCCTCAGCTACTTAGTGAAAGCCTCTGCAACTTAGTAAGACCCTGTTTCAAAATAAAGAATAGAAGATAGGGCTGGGGGTGTAGCTTGGAGGTAGAATGCCCCTGCGTTCAATCCCTAGTACCGCCAAAAAAAAAAAAAACCCAGATCCAGGATGGACACTATTTTTGTTAATTTTTCACAAGTCTACAAAAACAGTGGGAGGAGATAGACAATTTTTTCCTAGACATTGAACCATGGGGGTGATTTCTGTCTCCAAGCTACACCCCTGGCCCTTTTTATTTTTTATTTTGAAACTGTGTCTCACTAAATTGTTGAGGCTGGCCTCAAACCCGCTATCCTCCTGTCTCAGACTCCCAAGTACTGGGATTACAGGCATGCACCACCACACTTGGCTGGAGATGGGCAAATGGATAGAGCAAAGGTATGTGCGTTGGGAACTACATAGGCATGAAGCCAGAGGATTCAAGATTATGTTTCAGTTCTGCTGCCGTTTTCTCTCTGACCTGGTAAAGACTTCCCAAGCTGCAATTTCTCTTTTGTAAAAGGACAAAAAAGGAGTCAAATCCCTGTTGAATCTGAACCTGAGAGATTTTTACTTTCTTTTCTTGATAGTAAAACAGCATCGTCCAGGCATTTTAGCACGCATTGTCATTCCGGCCATCTTTATCCCAACCTTAAGCCCTGCACACCACCCTGGGTTATTCTAAGTCTCACTTGTGCTCAAGCCCATGCCCAGGAAATTTATGGGAAATATTTTGACAAGGGAAGAGAAGCAGCCTTGAGCAAAATTGCTTCATCTGTCTTAAAGGATGTGTGCATTGAAGAGACAGTGTCAGGGCTGATAAGAAAAGGGATGGTAGCAGAAGACAGGCAAATGCAGTTTCTGGAAAGTCTGCATGTTTGCAGCAGTGTCTCAGGGCTTGAATGTCAGGACCTTGAGCACGTGCCTCTGTGTCAACCCCTTGGGACAGCACTGCATACTATTAAGATCCATGTGATGGTTCCTGTGGCTTCCATCAAAGTTGGCTAACTCAGATTGGTCAGGAGCCCATCGGAGCCGACGTGGAGCAGATAGGATAGAGGGGGCAGTGAGGCCACATGGTCAAAAAGCTTGGGGTGCCGCGGCAAGGACTTCCACCCCAGCCCAATTCAACGGGAGCCTTTGCAGATCCAAGGCAATGGTCTTACAATGTGATCTGGTTGTATTCTACCAAGGTCCGCCTGGCTCTCATGCATGGGGAGGGCAAAGGCTGGAAGTGAGGAGACCAGCTGGGAGGCTCCATGGAGGAGGGAGCCATGGTGACCTGCACGAGGGGTTGGTGGACGGATGAAACCTGGCTGGATTCTGCCTGTCTCAAAACAAACAAACAAAAAAAAAGGGCTTGGGGTATATATAGTTCAGAAGTAGAATGTCTCTGGGTTTAATCTCCAGTACTACACACACACACACACACACACACACACACGCACGCACGCACACACAGTTGTAAGTTTTTATTAAACCGCTTTTTAAATAATAGTTTGCATAAAGGCTGCATGAATTTTTTTTCAGCCAGCAGCTTGTATCAGCACACTCAACCTCCAAACTGAAGATTCAGAGCTTTCCACGCATGCTCCAACCTCAGAAGGAAGCAGAGTCGCCTTTAGATACATACTGTTGTCCCGCTGCACTTAACTTAAAAAGCTGGAGGAAAATGACATCCTTTCGGAAACCTAATTTATTTTAAATACTGGCTCAACTATAATCTACCATGAACAATCATGGTGTTTTCTTTGGTATTTAAATAACTTTTGTGGCAAAAATTATCATTAGAGTAATTGCAACATGATTTATCATATTACAGAGCACTGAGGTGAAAGTACTGAGAATTTTCATTAAAGCAATGTGGGACATGATTGCATTGTATTATAGAGAGTTGTATTGATGTGCCCAAATTTATGATTTGGTAAGGTATTGCCTTCCTGGGATTTGTACTCCAGAAGTCCCTGATCTAGACTGCTGTGTGGCAGGCTGGTTATGTTCAGTGAAAAAGCCATCATCTGAATTTTGCAGCAGCCCGAACTTAGAGACCGCTGTTTGTATCCGTGCATTCCATTTGTCTAACACAAAAGTCAAAAGTCATGCTTCACTTGTTTCTAAAGCATGATGTATCTCTCTCCCTCCCTTCCTTCTCTCTACTTCCTTTCCTTTCTTTTCCTCCCCCCTCCCTCCCTCCCTCCCTCCCTTCTTTCCTTCATATTGAACCCAGGAGTAGTCTACCTTCAGACTATACCCCCAGCCCTTTTTATTTCGAAAACAGGGTCTTGCTAACTTGCTGAGGCTGACCTTGAGCCTGCGATACTCCTGTCTCAGCCTCCCAAGTACTGGGATTACAGGCGTGTGCTATGCCTGGTTTAGATCATAAATTTAAATGTAGAAGGTAAAGCCATAAACTTTTAGGGACTTAAGGCCCTGGGTTCAATCCCCAATGCT